>JAHZMQ010000025.1:0-196622 GCA_031772345.1 Himalopsyche anomala | reverse complement strand
GTATATTTCTGCTACTACGAAAAATGGTTATAAGCAAACTTAAAAATTATACCAAAAACAAAATAATTAACGAAATTTCTGCTTCTAAGAAAAATAGTTGTTAGCAAACTTAAACATTATTCCAAAAATTCAATAATTTACGAGGTCTATTTCTGCTACTACGAAAAATAATTATTAGCAAAAAAAACTATTTTTCAAAGTAGCAGAAATAGATCTCGTAAATTATTTAATTTTTGGAATAATGTTTAAGTTTGCTTACAACTATTTTTCATAGTAGCAGAAATATACCTTGTAATTTACTTAATTTCTGAATAATGTTTAAGTTTGCTAACAATCATTTTTCGAAGTAGCAGAAATAGACCTCGTAAATTATTGAATTTTTGGAGTCATGTTTATTAAGTTTGCTTAAAACTATTTTTCGTAGAAGCAGAAATAGATCTCATAAATAATTGAATTTTTGGAAAAATGTTAAGGTTTGTCAACAACTATTTTTCGTAGTAGCAGAAATTTCGAAAATTATTTTATATTTGGAATATTGTTTAAGTTTGCCAACAACCATTTTTCGTAGCAGCAGAAATAGACTTCAGAAATTATTGAATTTATGGAAAAATGTTTTAGTTTGCTACCAACCATTTTTCGTAGCAGCAGAAATTTCGTAAATTATTGAATTTTTGGAAAAAAAATTAAATTTGCTAACAATCATTTTTCGTTGTAGCAGAATTTTGTAAATTATTTTTTTTTGGAATATTTTTTAAGTTTGCTTACAACCATTTTTCGTAGTAGCAAAAATTTCGTAAATTATTTATTTTTTGGAACAATGTTGAAGTGTGCTAACTATTATATTTCGTAGAAGAAGAAATAAACACATCTTTCTTCAAAAAGTCTTTCTCCTAAAAAAATACACTGCACGAAAAATATATGCAGTATTAATTATTCTGGAATTTTTAGAATAACTAGCTGTAAGCCCGTTGACCTCAACGGGGGGATTTTTGTTGCATTTTTAGTAGTCTTAAAATTACAAACCTATTATTAATTATTTTTCTTTAATTTTTGGAATAATGTTTAAGTTTGCTAACAACCATTTTTCATAGTAGCAAAAATAGTCCTTGTAAATTACTTAATTTTTGGAATAATGTTTGAGTTTGCTAACAACTATTTTTCGTAGTAGCAGAAATTTCGTAAATTATTAAATTTATGTAATAATGTTTAAGTTTGCTAACAATTATTTTTCCTATTAGCAGAAATAGTCCTCGTAAATTATTTATTTTTTGGAATAATGTTTAAGTTTGCTAACAACTATTTTTCATAGTAGCAAAAATAGTCCTTGTAAATTACTTAATTTTTGGAATAATGTTTAAGTTTGCTAACAATGATTTTTCATATTAGCAGAAATAGACCTCGTAAATTATTTAATTTTTGGAATAATGTTTAAGTTTGCTAACAACCATTTTTCATAGTAGCAAAAATAGTCCTTGTAAATTACTTAATTTTTGGAACAATGTTTAAGTTTGCTAACAACCATTTTTCTTAGAAGCAGAAATTTTGTAAATTATTTTATTTTTGGTATAATTTTTAAGTTTGCTAACAATTATTTTTCATAGTAGCAGAAATAGACCTCGTAAATTACTTAATTTTTGGAATAATGTTTAAGTTTGCTAACAACCATTTTTCATAGTAGCAAAAATAGTCCTTGTAAATTACTTAATTTTTGGAATAATGTTTAAGTTTGCTAACAATTATTTTTCCTATTAGCAGAAATAGTCCTTGTAAATTACTTAATTTTTGGAATAATGTTTAAGTTTGCTAACAATTATTTTTCCTATTAGCAGAAATAGACCTCGTAAATTATTGAATTTTTGGAATAATGTTCTAAGATATTTCGTAAATTATTTAATTTTTGGAATAATGTTTAAGTTTGCTAACAACCATTTTTCATAGTAGCAAAAATAGTCCTTGTAAATTACTTAATTTTTGGAATAATGTTTAAGTTTGCTAACAATTATTTTTCCTGTTAGCAGAAATTGACCTCGTAAATTATTTAATATTTGGAATAATGTTTAAGTTTGCTAACAACCATTTTTCATAGTAGCAAAAATAGTCCTTGTAAATTACTTAATTTTTGGAATAATGTTTAAGTTTGCTAACAATTATTTTTCCTAGTAGCAGAAATAGACCTCGTAAATTATTGAATTTTTGGAATATTGTTTAAGTTTGCTAACAATTATTTTTTCTATTAGCAGAAATAGACCTCGTAAATTACTTAATTTTTGGAATAATGTTTAAGTTTGCTAACAATTATTTTTCCTATTAGCAGAAATAGACCTCGTAAATTATTTAATTTTTTTAATAATGTTTAAGTTTGCTAACAATTATTTTTCCTATTAGCAGAAATAGACCTCGTAAATTATTTATTTTTTGGAATAATGTTTAAGTTTGCTAACAACCATTTTTCGTAGTAGCAGAAATATACCTCATAAATTATCGAATTTATGGAAAAATGTTGAAGTTTGTTGACAACTTTTTTTCGTAGCAGCAGAAATAGTCCTTGTAAATTACTTAATTTTTGGAATAATGTTTAAGTTTGCTAACAATTATTTTTCCTATTAGCAGAAATAGACCTCGTAAATTATTTAATTTTTGGAATATTGTTTAAGTTTGCTAACAACCATTTTTCATAGTAGCAAAAATAGTCCTTGTAAATTACTTAATTTTTTTAATAATGTTTAAGTTTGCTAACAATTATTTTTCCTATTAGCAGAAATAGACCTCGTAAATTATTGAATTTATGGAATAATGTTTAAGTTTGCTAACAACCATTTTTCATAGTAGCAAAAATAGTCCTTGTAAATTACTTAATTTATGGAAAAATGTTTAAGTTTGCTAACAATTATTTTCCTATTAGCAAAAATAGTCCTTGTAAATTACCTAATTTTTGGGATAATGTTTAAGTTTGCTTACAATCATTTTTCGTAGTGGCAGAAATTTCGTAAATTATTTAATTTTTGGAATAATGTTTAAGTTTGCTTACAATCATTTTTCGTAGTGGCAGAAATTTCGTAAATTATTTAATTTTTGGAATAATGTTTACGTTTACTAACAAATATATTTCGTAGAAGAAGAAATAAACACTTCTTCAAAAACTCTTTCTCCTAAAAAAATATACTGCGCGAAAAATATATGCAGTATTAATTATTTTGGAATTTTTAGAATAACTAGCTGTAAGCCCGTTGACCTCAACGGAGAGATTTTTGTTGCATAGTCAGAAAATTACAAACCTATTATTGAATAAGCCAGAAAGTCTAAAAATAAAATAAACATATCTCGGGGCATATATCGACAGCCCTGCCCTGTAGTATTTAAATTGTAAATTATTGAATTTTTTGAAAAATGTTAAGTTTGCAAAAAATTTTTTTCTTATTAGCAGTAATAGACCTCGTTAATTATTTATTTTTTGGAATAATGTTCAAGTTTCCTAGCAATCATTTTTCGTAGTAATAGAAATAGACCTTGTAAATTACCTATTTTTTGGAATAATGTTTAAGTTTACTAAGAACTATTTTTCGTAGTAGCAGAAATTTCGTAAATTATTTAATTTTTGGAATAATGTTTAAGTTTGCTAACAACCATTTTTCATAGAAGCAAAAATAGTCCTTGTAAATTACTTAATTTTTGGAATAATGTTTAAGTTTGCTAACAATTATTTTTCCTATTAGCAGAAATATACCCCGTAAATAACTTATTTTTTTAACTCTTTTGTACCCATGCAGTAACAACAGTGGATCTCGGCCTTTACACCTTTAAAATACCCTTGTTATAAGTCTCAAAAAAATATGTTTTTTTTATTTTTGTAAATAAAATAGTTTTACATATGAATAATTTTTTTAAAAGTATACATTCAACGTCTTCTTTGTATAATTATACATAATTTGAAAGTCTCGTCGACTTTATCATTGAAAAATATAGAATTATCGAGCATGAGATAGACATATCTAAATATCAATATGTAAGAGTATCCAACTTTCGTTTTCCCGAGCGAAACAATTAGATGAATTCCACGAGTAAGACAGAGAACGCAGAAAAAACAATATGCGATTGTGATTGAACAATGTCTTATTATACCTTGATGTTTATGAGCTTAGACGCGCCATAACATTCTAGAGTCTAGACGTGAGTGTTTACGTAACCGCATTCCAAGACTTGTTTTGCGTTAACTAACTTCGTAAAATTTACTTTGATATATTAATTTATTGGCTTTGCATTTACTTGGTAGGACTCCATTATAATAGAGTAAAAACAGCAACATATTTACAGTTTCTACAGTTTTTTTATATAATATTTATGAGTTGATGGCTATTTCGGCTTTCGCCATCGTCAGAACTATGATTAAACTTACATTTTTCTAAACTGTATATACTGGCTCCGAAGAGATAAACAATGCATCATGTTATTCACTTTAACATCCTAATTCAAATTATTATAATATTGCACTTATTAAATACGACTCTAGTGTTTCGAAACACTAAAGCCATAGTTAATAAATTAAACTGATATATATATATATTTTACCATGTCCGCTCCCAATGTGGAGCATATGGACTCCTAATGGAGTTTATCTCAACAGAAGTGTTCTACGAGAACTGCCTGTTACTCAGTTGCTCAACCTCTCTTTATGCAAAGAGAGTTGGAATAGATGGATAGGGCTAGGACAGGACAAGTGGTAAGCTAATCGCTTTCGGTATGCCCCATTCATAAGATAGGATTAGTGGGAGGGGGGAATTCAAGACATCTCATACATCCATGTCTTCGAACAGAAATTCATAAATCGATTGAAAAAACAATTTATAAAACTTTCCGTATCGAAGCCAACAACGTTGACCACTCGACCACACAAGCGACAAAATTATTAATTACATAACATTAAATTTATTAACTATGGCTTAAGTGTTTCGAAACATAAATATGTTGAACGATTTTTTCACTCAATATTATGTGACTGTGTTTATTTGATAGAGGTGTGTACAAACTCACTGATGGTACCGATATTTTTTTTCTTTTTTCAATCGGTGTCATTTACGGTCCGTTCGGTCCGTATAGTAAATTAATTTACGTATAAACCGCCGAATTTTAGGTTTTTCGTAATAATTTTAAATATGTTTGTCAAAAAGATTTATTTTCTTTGCAAGTTTCCAAACACATATAATGTATCAAAAATGTTTATCATATTTTTAAATATAGTTAATTGTTTTACTTAGATAACGTATTTACGCGTGTGATTGATTGTTTCCTTATCCCTTCTACCAACCGCCTGCCGCCCGGCAAGGATTATTAGTTGCGTGACGCTTTGCGTATTACTGTATCGTTTCAAGCATGATCGAGACAAGTCCCGTCTACTAGCTGTTGCACAGAATTTTGATTCTTGCTGCTTTCGACAATTACGCATGATTTGTATAAGTTTTTCAGGTTCTAACCCCAAATTATGACACAAAACAAGAACTATACACTATGTTGAACCATATGGCATTTTTTGAAATTGTCATTTTGCTTTAGAAATGCGTTTATATGACAAATTCTACACGGTCACAGAGTGTTACTGCATGATCTGCGAAGGGATTTTTTAGCACGGTAAGGGGAAGGTTAATAATGATTAAGTTTGCTAACAATAATTTTTCCTATTCGCAGAAATAGACATCGTAAATAATTGAATTTATGGAATAATGTTTAAGTTTTCTAACAAAAATTTTTCATAGTAGCAGAAAGAGACCTCGTAAATTATTGAATTTTTGGAATAATGTTTAAGGTTTGCCAACAACTATTTTTCGTAGTAGCAGAAATATACCTCATAAATTATTGAATTTTTGGAAAAATGTTTAAGTTTGCTAACCATTTTACGTAGTAGCAGAAATTTCGTAAATTGTTTTATTTTTGGAATAATGTTTAAGTTTGCCAACAACTATTTTTCGTAGTAGCAGAAATACCTCGTAAATTATTGAATTTTTGGAATAATGTTTAAGTTTGCTAACAACCATTTTTCGTAGTAGCAGAAATTTCGTAAATTATTGAATTTATGGAATAATGTTTAAATTTACTAACAATCATTTTTCGTATTAACAGAAATTTTGTAAATTATTTAATTTTTGGAATAATGCTTAAGTTTGCCAACAATCATTTTTCGTAGTAGCAGAAATAGACCTAATAAATTATTTAATTTTTGGAATAATGTTTAAGTTTGCTTACAACCATTTTTCGTAGTAGCAGAAATTTCGTAAATTATTGAATTTTTCGAATAATGTTTAAGTTTTCTAACAATCATTTTTCGTAGTAGCAGAAATTTCGTAAATTATTTAATATTTAGAATAAAGTTTAAGTTTGCTAACAACCATTTTTCGTAGTAGCAGAAATAGACCTTGTTAATTACTTAATCTTTAGAATAATGTTTAAGTTTGCTTACAACTATTTTTCGTAGTAGCAGAAATTTCGTAAATTATTTTATTTTTGGAATAATGTTTAAGTTTGCTAACATTTATTTTTCGTAGTAGCAGAAATTAACCTCGTAAATAATTGAATTAATGGAATAATGTTCTAGTTTGCTAACAACTATTTTTCGTAGTAGCAAAAATTTCGTAAGTTATTTAATTTTTGGAATAATGTTTAAGTTTGCTAACAACCATTTTTCGAAGTAGCAGAAATAGACTTCAGAAATTATTGAATTTTTGGAAAAATGTTTTAGTTTGCTAACAACCATTTTTCATAGTAGCAGCAATTTCGTAAATTATTTTCAGTAGTCTTAAAATTACAAACCTATTTATTGAATAAGCCAGATATCCTAAAAATAAAATAAATATATCTCGAAGCATATATTGACAGCCCTGCCCTGTAGTATTAAAATTGTTAATTATTTAATTTTTGGAATAATGTTAAGTTTGCTAACAATTATTTTTCGTATTAGCAGAAATAGACCTCGTAAATTATTTAATTTTTGGAATAATGTTTAAGTTTGCTAACAACCATTTTTCATAGTAGCAAAAATAGTCCTTGTAAATTATTTTATTTTTGGAACAATGTTTAAGTTTGCTAACAACCATTTTTCGTAGAAGCAGAAATAGACCTCAGAAATATTTGAATTTTTGGAAAAATGTTTTAGTTTGCTAATAATTTTTCGTAGTAGCAAAATTTCGTAAATTATTGTTTTTATGGAATAATGTTTAAGTTTGCTAACAACCATTTTTCGTAGTAGCAGAAATAGACCTCGTAAATTATTTAATTTTTGGAATAATGTTTAAGTTTGCTAACAACCATTTTTCATAGTAGCAAAAATAGTCCTTGTAAATTACTTAATTTTTGGAATAATGTTTAAGTTTGCTAACAAATATATTTCGTAGATGAAGAAATAAACACTTCTTTCTTCAAAAACTCTTTCTCCTAAAAAAATATACTGCGCGAAAAATATATGCAGTATTAATTATTTTGGAATTTTTAGAATAACTAGCTGTAAGCCCGTTGACCTCAACGGAGAGATTTTTGTTGCATTTTTAAGAAGTCAGAAAATTACAAACCTATTTATTGAATAAGCCAGAAATTCTAAAAATAAAATAAATATATCTCGGGGCATATATTGACAGCCCTGCCCTGAAGTATTTAAATTGTAAATTATTTAATTTTTGGAATAATGTTAAGTTTGCTGACAATTATTTTTCTTATTAGCAGAAATAGATCTCGTTAAATATTTAATATTTGGAATAATGTTTAAGTTTGCTAACAACCATTTTTCTTAGAAGCAGAAATTTCGTAAATTATTTTGTTTTTGGTATAATGTTTAAGTTTGCTCACAACCATTTTTCATAGTAGCAAAAATAGTCCTTGTAAATTACTTAATTTTTGTTTGTGGAATAATGTTTAAGTTTGCTAACAATTATTTTTCCTATTAGCAGAAATAGACCTCGTAAATTATTTAATTTTTGAAATAATGTTTAAGTTTGCTAACAACCATTTTTCATAGTAGCAAAAATAGTCCTTGTAAATTACTTAATTTTTGGAATAATATTTAAGTTTGCTATCAAATATATTTCGTAGAAGAAGAAATAAACACTTCTTCAAAAACTCTTTCTCCTAAAAAAATATACTGCGCGAAAAATATATGCAGTATTAATTATTTTGGAATTTTTAGAATAACTAGCTGTAAGCCCGTTGACCTCAACGGAGAGATTTTTGTTGCATTTTTAAGTAGTCTTAAAGTTACAAACCTATTTATTGAATAAGCCAGATATTCTAAAAATAAAATAAATATATCTCGGAGCATATATTGACAGCCCTGCCCTGAAGTATTTAAATTGTAAATTATTTAATTTTTGGAATAATGTTAAGTTTGCTAACAATTATTTTTCTTATTAGCAGAAATAGACCCAGAAATTTCGTAAATTATTGAATTTTTGGAATAATGTTTAAGTTTGCTAACAACCATTTTTCATAGTAGCAAAAATAGTCCTTGTAAATTACTTAATTTTTGGAATAATGTTTAAGTTTGCTAACAATTATTTTTCTTATTAGCAGAAATAGACCTCGTAAATTATTGAATTTTGTTTTTGGAATAATGTTTAAGTTTGCTCACAACCATTTTTCATAGTAGCAAAAATAGTCCTTGTAAATTACTTAATTTTTGGAATAATGTTTAAGTTTGCTTACAACTATTTTTCATAGTAGCAAAAATAGACCTCGTAAATTACTTAATTTTTGGAATAATGTTTAAGTTTGCTAACAATTATTTTTCCTAGTAGCAGAAATAGACCTCGTAAATTATTTAATTTTTGGAATAATGTTTAAGTTTGCTAACAAAAATTTTTCATAGTAGCAGAAATAGTCCTTGTAAATTACTTAATTTTTGGAATAATGTTTAAATTTGCTAACAATTATTTTTCCTATTAGCAGAAATAGTCCTTGTAAATTACTTAATTTTTGGAATAATGTTTAAGTTTGCTAACAATTATTTTTCCTATTAGCAGAAATAGACCTCGTAAATTATTTAATTTTTGGAATAATGTTGAAGTTTGCTAACAAATATATTTCGTAGAAGAAGAAATAAACACTTCTTCAAAAACTCTTTCTCCTAAAAAAATATACTGCGCTAAAAATATATGCAGAATTAATTATTTTGGAATTTTTAGAATAACTAGCTGTAAGCCCGTTGACCTCAACGGGCGGATTTTTGTTGCATTTTGCTAACAACCATTTTTCATAGTAGCAAAAATAGTCCTTGTAAATTACTTAATTTTTGGAATAATGTTTAAGTTTGCTAACAATTATTTTTCCTATTAGCAGAAATAGACCTCGTAAATTCTTGAATTTTTGGAATAATGTTTAAGTTTGCTAACAACCATTTTTCATAGTAGCAAAAATAGTCCTTGTAAATTACTTAATTTTTGGAATAATGTTTAAGTTTGCTAACAATTATTTTTCCTATTAGCAGAAATAGACCTCGTAAATTATTTAATTTTTGGAATAATGTTTAAGTTTGCTAACCATTTTTCATAGTAGCAAAAATAGACTTCATAAATTACTTATTTTTTGGAATAATGTTTAAGTTTGCTAACTATTTTTCGTAGTAGCAGAAATTTCGTAAATTATTTTATTTTTGGAATAATGTTTAAGTTTGCTAACAACCATTTTTCGAAGTAGCAGAAATATACCTCATAAATTATTGAATTTTTGGAATAATCTTCAAGTTTGCTAATAATCATTTTTCATAGTAGCAGAAATTTCGTTAATTATTGAATTTATGGAATAATGTTTAAATTTGCTAACAATCATTTTTCTTAGTAGCAGAATTTTGTAAATTATTTTATTTTTGGAATATTTTTTAAGTTTGCTTACAACTGTTTTTCGTAGTTGCAAAAATTGCGTAAATTATTTATTTTTTGGAATAATTTTTAAGTTTGTTAAGAACTTTTTTTCGTAGTAGCAGAATTTTGTAAATTATTGAATTAAGCAAACTTAAACATTTTTCCAAAAAATAATTAATTTTCAAGTACTATTTTTTCTACTACGAAAAATAGTTGTTAGCAAACTTAAACATTATTCCATAAATTCAATAATTTACGAAATTTCTGCTACTACGAAAAATGATTGTTAGCAAACTTAAACATTATTCCAAAAATTAAATAATTTACAATTTAAATACTGCAGGGCAGGGCTGTCGATATATGCCCCGAGATATATTAATTTTATTTTTATAATTTCTGGCTTATTCAATAAATAGGTTTGTAATTTTTTGACTTCTTAAAAATGCAACAAAAATCCCCCCGTTGAGGTCAACGGGCTAAAGCTAGTCGACATAAAACCTCGTCATGATTCGCATGGCAGAATTCAGTTTCTGCAATACGACGTAAGGCTCGGGTAGAAAAGAATATAAACTTATAAATTGTTAAATATTAAATGTCATTTTTTTTGTCGCCTGAGCCAAGACTCTCTTATTAGATTACATACTGTATAGACAAAGGAATTGCATAATGGATAGACTAGTTGTTATAAAGAATTGTCTAAGCAAAAACGTATTTTGATACGAATCATGTAGATCAGTGTTTTCAACTTTTTTGGAAGCGTGGACCCTTTTGAGTGTCTTTATTTTTCTGTGCCCCCCATACCTTTTTATTTATTTTTTAGCTCACCGAGAAATTTTAAATCCCCAATTTGGTATACTTTTTCCCAGAATATCTACGGAACACCTTTTTTTTTTAGCTCACGAATTTTAAATCCTCAATTTGCCCGTGGCCACCCTGAACTGTGTTGTGTCTCCCCAAAACAAAAATAAATATCTGTGGCCCCCTGGGGGGCCGCATGACCTACCGTTGAGAAATTCTGATGTAGATTGTAAATCAAAAAAGATGACTCACCCACAATAGGGGCAGTTTACGGCAATCGTTATAATTGTTTTCATTCCTTATGTATAGCGATTAGCCGAGAATAAACGTCTTTCAATGGTGGGTCATGTATCTTTATCACCAACTTATCGGTCGCAAACCACTGTCCAAACCAGTGTGTTAGTAGACCAGAATAAATGATTGCATTTAACAACCTGACCATGATTGAGAATTTGTATTTCTTTGTTTTGCAAGTTTTATATTTAAGAGAACGGATTGTGTCAACATGTCACCTAATCGTGGGTGACATTGACCGAAATATTGATTGAAAAAATTGCTGGCTGTACAACGCTCAACACATGCTTTTACAAAAAAACGAAAAATGTTAATGAATAAGGATTTCTCTAACTTAATTGAAGTGCGCGGCAACCCGGAACGAATGCGCGGGGATTCTGAAACCACTGCGCAGCTGCGCGTGCACCTTAGAGGGAACGTAAGATATACCTTTTTACCTTCACGCCTATGTATATTATTATTTATACTCTACATAATTCAGACATAATGGCTTAAATTCAAACCTTAGAGCAGGGTTTCCCAAACTTTTTCTGCAATGGAAGACTTCGCGAAACCAGAATTTTGAACGGAAAATTTAGCTGATTTTTTAGGTTAGGTAATTCATAAAAGTAAAATTATATACATATATTTTTATACAAAAAAAAATATATATCACATAAAAATATTAGTGTATCTACACACTTGACTTATAAAGCCACACCGTATAAAACCATTCCAAATATTCGCAGAACACCAGTGTTCCGTGAAACAAAATTTGGGAAACCCTGCCTTAGAGAACAGTCTGAAGGCAAACATTTGTTTATGTAATATTTGTAAGGCTTTTTTCCACCTGGCTGCTGATCTTCTGCGGAACGAATTCACAATCTCAACTTCAAGTGCCATGAATACTTTGCGGTTGGGATACGAAATATTACATTTTTTGTTAGAATGTGGAACAAGTAAATCACGTTTTCGGTTAGGATATTTTTTTTCACTTAAAAGAAATAATGTTTTAAGTATTGATATGTATTTTTGTTTCAATAAGGTTCACTTGTTTTATTATCATTGATATTATGAAAATCTTTTCGTATTACAGATATTTAATTGTCCATAATTTCAACTACATACTTGTTATTAATATGGCACAGAAATTAGACAATTGAACTAATTTAATTATATGATACTACTTATTATATGATAATACTATTATTATATACAACATTTTTAAATATTTATACTCCCTACGTATGAATAGTTTAAAAGCTCGTGGTGTTCAAACCAAGAAAAGATTTTTTTAATTAACCCGGTTAAGCGCCCAAAATAAACCGGATTTCGGTTATTTTAAAACACCCGAAAAACCGGTTAACCGGTTTCTATTTAAACCGGTTTGGAAGCCCTACACATGACAGTATCAGATGAAATGAAAATTTTGGTATACAGATATCACACAATGAAAAACAAATAGTGCACTCACTTTGGTAATCGGTTTGCCAATCACTTTTTCAATGTAGGCAGAATCAATTGCCAGCTGTAGGGTGGCAAACGCTGAATAGACCGTACCTAAAAGAAACAACACGATGATATCATCACACATTATAATTTCAATTGAAACCAAAGAGAACAAGAAGCCCATAGTAAAGTAAAGTAAAGTTAAAACTTCCGCGCTAATAAAAAATCTTTCTACATTCATAAATATTCATACATGAAACTCGTTACAATTTTGAGTTAATTTATGTATTTTTTACTACTCCATCTCTAAGGAGAAAACTTAATTTCTTATAAACAAAAATGTCAAATTATCTCAAAACTGAAAATAAATAGTTTCATCGTAAGAAGATGGATGAAAGACTGCATCGTCCATCATAGATGTATAACATTTGCAATGAGTACGGAATGTCAGCCAAGATTTTTGCAACAGCAAGCGATCCACGTATAGAGCGAACTATCCAACTGATGATTGAAGGGGTCATATTCGATGCGGAGGAGGTATTAAGGAAACCTTGTGCTTCACATGTGTCTCTTCTTTCAACTTCTGATTTCTGTTCAAATGTAAGAAAGTTCGTGACGCCTAAAATTCCCATCCACTCATCTGATCCTTAAAAATGGTCTGTAGATAGAGCGATAAGTTCCCGTCTATCACTACTGTCTTTGAAAAATATGCAGGTTGGTCATCTGACAACAACCAGTTTTCGTGAAACACTTCTGTTGAGATAAACTCCATTAGGAGTTAATATGCTCCACATTGGGAGCGAACATGGAAAAAAATCCATTAACTGGATGGCTGCCACAGACGAGAAATCTCGTTAAATTTTTGATGCTCAACACGCCAGACACCAGTTATCTCGTCAATAACTAATTCAATCAATAATTGCGAATTATAGTCGGTGTGCTAGGTACAAACGTACTTTTTTTCTAAGGCAGCCAAATAGTTCATAGACTCCAAATTAAGAGCGGATATAGTTTTAAAAAAATGATACCATCTGTTTCGTATACCTCATGCACTTAAAAGCCTGAAAATGCGAAAAGGCCACGCCTTGGTTGGGTTTTAAGAGATAAATTATTATTATTTATAATTTTTTGGCAAACCCACATTCCAACATTTGTTTCATGATTTTGAGTAAAATAATGACTTCAAAATTTCGATATTTTTTGATGATTTTTAATATAATACATATTTTAAAATCGATAATCTTACCATAGCTTTCATGGGGTCCAGGAATAAGTATCAATGGAATAACACGGCCAGTTTTGTATGATCTCGAATTGCGTATCGTGTAATTTATTTTTTTGCTAATATTATCGGTATTCTAGAAATATACAAAAACATTTTTTTAACCACAAAATCTTTCAGGCGTAATGCTATCAGCATGTCTTTAAATATTTTAATCTGATCAAAATATTCACCTCAAATATGACGGCAAAATTATCTCGGTTCTTCCTAAGGTCTCTTTCATTTGTTTTCAAAAGAATTTTTTCATCGCGATAGCCAATAGTATCTGAAAAAATAGAAAATAAATTACTGGAGAGCGTGGTGCAAAAAAATACTATAGACAAAAGCTAGGTTGCGTCAGAATCAACGTTCTTGGAATAAGCCAGACGGCTGTCATAAGCTCACTCATCACTGCTTCTTGAGAGCATAATATGTCGAGATACGTTAAAATCTCCCTTCGGTTAAATTTTGGTATGATTTTATTTATATATTAATAGCCCATAATGTTGACCGAAGGTCTGTATGTCTCGCTGGCCACCTAATGATTACGTTTTGAAGTGGTCGTTCTAGCCATTGGGATTGGCTTATTTTAAGCCACGAGTAAATGTTCTGATATCGCCACGTTTGAAAATTCGATATTTCCTGGCATAGAGCTAATGTATTGTATCGCTGAATTTGAAAGTTTTCTAATAATCAAAGACTTAAATTCGACTATTGCAAACTATGCTTATAGGCCTATTGAAACGAATCGTTGGATCGTGTAAGTCGGTGTGAGTCGTTGTGAGACCAAGATTCTTTGGAGCTGATTTGATCAATTGAATCATGATGAATAGTTCACTTTTCACGTCTGGCCTTGAAAATCTTTTTGATTTCTTTAATGCATTTAGAATATTCGAATTTGGTATAGATATTTTATAGAATAATATTTTACCATTATTTCATACATTTTGAAAAAACAATTACACATACAATTTTTGGATTTTTATTTATTTTGACCTTCTTTCATACTAGATAAATATATAAATATAATTTTATTTATTATCAATGAACGTCAGTATTCTTATTCAGTGGCGGACTAAGCACTTGGGAGGCCCCAGGCGCAATACAATTTGGAGGCCCTATTTTTCGGATTGCACAATGCGTTGCAATTTTTTTTCGAGAAAATCCAGCAGCAGGATACCCCACTAGAGATTCCAATGCCGGTGTTACAAAAAATGGAATCCCGGTATTCGCGGTGATTTTTCAATACCGAAATATCGATTTCGAAAATCCAAACATATTAATATGTCGGTATTCAAAATAAGCCGTAATCGATTTTTAAATGTACAGAAACCTTTTCACATTACACTAAAATTGTTAAGATGAATTAAAATAATTAAAAATCTCTCATGAGTTGTGTCAATATTGACAGGTTCCAGAAGTGATGAGCCTTTCAATGATTATTTTAAGAAACCGTAAGCTGTTTATGTAAATATGTTTTTAACGACGGTATTTCATATATGAAATTCCGAAATGTTGAAATACCGATTTCGATATATTCGTCCGGTATTGCAATCGTAATGCACATTACTAAAGATGAATAAGTATTGATAGTTTTGCGTGTCATAATTAAGCCACACAATAGCAAGTTGGTACTTAACACTACCACCAGCTTATATGCGCAGCCAACCTTTTTATGGCCGCTTTCTACAACGTAACGGAAAAAAGGAGTCTACCCCTTACATTCATGGTCTAAGTCAGTGATGCACAAACCGCAAAAACCCTTTTTGAATTGTGTGGCGGCCCTTAAATCTCTTTCTCAAACATCCTTTTTTCACGTAAAGCATTTATTAAACAAATGTAAGCAAGATTTTTCTTCAATAAAGGAGAAAAAATCGGTTCATAGAAACAGGTTTACAAATAGTATGTCAAATTAAAAAAAATAGTTAAAAATTCCAACAAAGACCAAGAACGCATTAACTTATTAATTGCATATAAATGAAACATAAATATTTCACAAGTACTCATAATCCTTTTTTTTGCATAATAAAATAATGGAACCTATTACTCACTTGATCTTTTCTACACGATTTTAAGACTGTTTTACATGGAACGTAGATATGTTCTGTATAAAAAAGGATTGAGCGTACTTTAAATTATTTTTTTCTTTGCGGCCCGAACCCACGATAATTTGTTTTATGCGGCCCGCTAGAAGGTAAAGGTTGTGCATCACTGGTCTAAGTAGAGCTGCATGGGACTATTTTATTAACCGTTTACTAGTGCTTGAATAAAAATAATAATACTAATTAAGAGAGTGACTAGCTCAGCCACTTAAATCTAGTTGATATTAAGTATCCTGTGTATAATCTGTGAATTGAGAAACTGTCGTTTTAGTAGAATCTACCGACTCTAATGAGAAATCAAGCTTTTGGCATTTCAACGTCAAATGTCTAGGTACAGGCGGAGATTTTTAATCACTATGAACTTTGTTTAGACATATTTTTATGTTTTATGTAATATGTTTTAAAGATAATTAATCAATACACAATAAGTGGTTTGATAACTAATATTTTTACTATTAAGAATTATCCGACTTAAAAAGAAAGCTGTGTTCCGGTAGCATTTCCAGATTTTACAAGTGTTCCGTTGAATATTTCGGACTTGCAAAGTGTTCCATCCCAGAATAAGTTTGGGAAACCCTGCTTTATGACATACTTTAATTGCAACAATAACCTTTCAACGCCCAAAACCGATATCCTACTCCTTCCCAGTCAGTTCAAATCGAACGGTTGTCAAACCCAGTAGAGACCTCTTGATACTCACGTTGTTATTATTCGATTATAAGATTAGTGATTTATTTAAAAGTGTACAATTATGATATATGGAATAAAAGTTAAACCAACATATAAAAGTGTTTTAGTAAAAATAATAATCCATAACATAAAACTGGGGGCTCGTCCGGATTGTGCTAAAGTAACGTAAAGAAATTAATGTGACAATAAATTGACGGTGAATAAAAATTCTTAAATCATCAGCGCAAACCAAATAACGTACACAATAAATCAAATTAAATAATAGTACATCGATAGAAATCGAATGGAAATTGTTAATTTAATTTTAAATTTTAATCAAATAATCAATAATACGACACAAACTCTAAAATCTATATATTAATAGTCGTTAATGTCCGTCCGTCTGTAAAATGTCCCCGATTTCCCCTTCCCCTCCTCCGCCCCAGCCACGCTGTCAACATTTTTTTATTCATACTAAAGAGATACTTTTTTCGTTTGTATATTATGGTCGCGATTTCGCCTTTTCGATGACGTCAAGAAAGACGGTCCCCCTCCCCCCCCCCCCAAATCCTGCCCCGCTGTCGCCATTAATTATTTTTTTTATTCATACTAAAGACATATTTTCCCAATACACTGTTTATTATTTGACGAAACAAATCAAATCGCTGAAAAAATTTCATACAAAAAAACGCCGCGACCGTGGATCGAACACAGAACTCTGGATTACCAGTCGAGCTCTCTATCAACTGAGCTAACGTCATAAATATCAAGGCGATAAAAATAGTGTATTTAAAATAAAAATTTGAAAATGGAACGATATGTCAAACAATGAGAGCTAACGTCACAATTATCGGCAGCGATAAAAATAGAAACTATATATTAAATTTCGTTTGAAATTGGAACCTTGCATATTATATATATTTTATTTTACGAACATTTCTTTATTCCTCTGTACCCTAGCGGTAAGCCGCTCGGCTGGTAATCTGTAGGAACTTGGTTCGAATCTAGCCTAGAGCGCTTCTTTTTGGGTTTATAACATTTTTTTTTTTTGAAAATTTTCTTTTTAAATCACAGTACATCTTGATCGTATGAAAATAAATGCTACCAAAATAACAAAATCCGATTGACTAGCGAAATATGTTTTTCAAAAAATAAATATAAGACGCAATTATTTCAAGATTTGTTTTTAATCTAGGTACATACGTGGTATAGTTAGTTGTTGGCGAAAGCATAGTTTCAGTATGAGTTATAAAATAACGTCAGTAAAAATCATTATATATATATATTCTAAAAAACAAGTTCTATTTGGAGAATAAGTCAAAATTTTGATAATTTTGTTTTGATAAAATGTCCAATTAATTTATAATATTTTGCATGTGAAAATTGCATTTTTTATATAAATATAATTTAATTCTTTGCCCATTTATTTTCCGACTTTTTTCTCACATTCCATTGAAGTGAAAAAAAGTAGATATTAAATTATTCTAAAAATTAGAATATTAGATTATTCTAAAAATTCCAAAATCTATATATTATATTAATAGTCGATAAAATAATCACTTTTCACAAATCACATTTAACAATTCACAAATGTGTGCGTACTGATGTCCTCGGGTCTTTTTCTTTTTCTACGAAATATTTTTGTTAGCGTACTTGAAAATTAGTTATATAAAATATATCGTCGGTGTTCAGCCAAAAAGCTTTAAGTCGAAAAATGGGTGTTTTGAGTTATGAATGCAGAACGATAGATTAAAACATTCTCTATCATATGAAAAAACAAACACACCTAGATTCCATTTATTTATTTTGTTATTTAAAAAAGTAATACAACACTAAGTCAATTCCGTTGACAATTAGGACTGGTAAAAAGCTTCAACTTACTTGAAGCTTTTTAGCTGTAAGAATTTTGGTGAATTGCTGTTTATTCCGTTGACTTAATGTTTATGGTCGAGCTACTTTGACAGTTCGCTCTCTTATTTTATCCTGTGTTTTGGATTTAATCATATTTTATATAATTATTTATATACCATGTACCAATTTACGTCGAAATAAAATGGTTTCTGTGGGAGCTGTCGATTAAAATAGTAATAAATATAAAAGGTAAGTCACTTAATTTAACATAACCTCATAATGACGTTTGCTTTACAATTTATTGTTTTTGTATTGACACAGTGTTTCTTTGTTGTAATTACTAGACATTTGAATGAAATTGTTAACAGCGTACGTTTATTTTATATTCCAGATGAAAAATCTAGTGATGTGGATAGCAATCCATGGAGAACACTACTTTACCGTTTAACGAAGAAAACAAAAATTTCGTAAGGCATGCACGACACTAGGAAGTGTATTAATCCATCATACATTATAGTGAAGCAGGTTTGTACGACAATACTTTGATTCATCCCTCCATTATTGGTTTAACATTGGTATAGCCTCAGGAAGATTCCAGTTATATGAAAAAATGTGAATTTAATCCTACACTTGCATACATCTTTATGATAACGTTATTGATGTTTATGAATATAATTCCAGAAATTTGACTGAAAAACATCACGGTGACTTGGAGAATATGCCCTAAATACCATGACTCATGTGATATGGATGAAGAACTATAGGTTAACTGACCAAATAAGAATGATATTGGTAAACACTTATATTTGACTATTATTATATCAACACTATTCAATCTTTATCTTTCAACTCTTCGTGTTTGTCTTTAGTTGCTTGTTGGATACACCAAAGGACTATTCTAGTTATGATCTCTTGGTCTCTAGTTGTCCTTTGTCTTCACCAATCATGATTATCCTTAATTCTTACTCACTGTTCCGTTCAGTTTATAATAATCTCATGTCTCCATTTTTATACATTTCTATATTTAATATGTTCGAATGTTGCCTATGCTTATGCAATATTATCTTATTTTAAGATAAATAATTACTCACATAATATAAAAAGTAAACAATAATTTACTGCAACTTAAATCAAATTGAATAACATAACATTTAATTAAGGATGTCCGTGAATTGCTTAATGTAATTTCAATATCAGATTTGAACGATTCAAATTTAATGCTGTGTTTATTTTGTTATTTTACAGAAATCATTCAGCAAGGAATCAATGAGGATAAAGCAAACAATTTCATTTATAATGAAGGTTGCCAATCAACTGCAGATATCTGTACTCGTTACAAAAAATAACAACATTATAGTACAAGTAATTGCACCCCGACCTTAACGTTTGAATAAACGTAAACCTTTAGGATGGAAATGCAATGTACAAAAAAAGAAGATGAATCAAAGCTTATCTTATGAAAACAAAAGTGGAGTTGTAAAATCTGCAAAACTACCTAAAATATTTGATTGCTCTATCTTTGTATGCTTTCATAGATTTCCAAGATTTTTATCTTTTAATTGTTAATATAATGAAGTATTTCTACATTATGTATTATTTGTATTTAATTTATATTACATGTCTTTAATTCTAACATAAAAGTGTCTGCCTTACATAAGTAACTTTAATAAAAAAATGTGTTATTGATACAAACAAATGTTTTACTTTTTGAGAGAATTGTTTTTCATAATGAGAATTTTAATTTGAATTCCATCACATATACTATCAGTCATTAGTAATAATTTATTATTACAATCCTATATAAGTACGCAAATTAAGGTAAGTATATTATTAAGATAAAAATGAAGACGTATATTCAAAATAACTTGAGAATTTAGTTGAGTCGTATGAAAGTGAGGTTATAGAATTGGGAATGTAAAATTGTCTACATTTATTAATCAAAAATCATAAAATTCGAATTGTATTATGACTTTATCATACATGGATGCTATTTATATAAAAATTTCTTATTTATATTACATTAATTCATTTATATGACTTATTATTACTCTGCCATTACTTCGTAAATTTGACAGTTCACTTTTTGACAACCGTAAAAACACGAAAGGTGGACAGGTAAAAGACTTTAAGTTTTCTTTTTGTTGATAATTTCGAAAAACTTAATTTTATAACTATAAAATGAACTTTGTTTTTATCAAATCGGATTCTCAGATAATTGAATAGTGTCATAAAATTGTCAGTTTAACAATTAAAGGTTCAGGTGTAGAAATAGAGAGGTTTCAATTTCATGAAAATCTTAAAAGTCGATTATCTCGAAACAAGGTTTTATGACTTAAAGCTTTTTGGCTGAACACCGACGATATACTACGAAAAATGATTGTTAGCAACCTTGAACATTATTCCAAAAATTTTATAATTTACAATTTAAAAACTGCAGGGCTGTCGATATATGCGCCGAGATCGATTTATGCTACTATGAAAAATGATTGTTATTTTGTTTTGATAAAATGTCCAATTAATTTATAATATTTTGCATGTGAAAATTGCATTTTTTATATAAATATAATTTAATTCTTTGCCCATTTATTTTCCGACTTTTTTCTCACATTCCATTGAAGTGAAAAAAAGTAGATATTAAATTATTCTAAAAATTAGAATATATTAGATTATTCTAAAAATTCCAAAATCTATATATTAATAGTCGATAAAATAATCACTTTTCACAAATCACATTTAACAATTCACAAATGTGTGCGTACTGATGTCCTCGGGTCTTTTTCTTTTTCTACGAAATATTTTTGTTAGCGTACTTGAAAATTAGTTAAATAAAATATATACTACGAAAAATGATTGTTAGCAACTTTGAACATTATTCCAAAAATTTAATAATTTACAATTTAAAAACTGCAGGGCTGTCGATATATGCGCCGAGATCGATTTATGCTACTATGAAAAATGATTGTTAGCAAACTTGAACATTATTCCAAAGATTTAATAATTTACAATTTAAATACTACAGGGCAGGGCTGTCGATATATGCCCCGATATATTTATTTTATTTTTAGAATCTCTGGCTTATTCAATAAATAGGTTTGTAATTTTCTGACTACTTAAAAATGCAACAAAAATCCTCCCGTTGAGGTCAACGGGCTTACAGCTAGTAAGACTAAATCTTCAAACTCTAAATCTACTAAATCTTCAAACTCTGGTGACAATAATATTATACGAAATCCATCATCATTCGAATGTTCAACTACATCTTCTTGCCGAGTCCAACTACAAGAAAAATCTCCAAGCTGCCAACAACTACTAGAATCAAATTCAACTTCATGTTTATTCAACCTTAAAAACACAATAAACACTCTTAACAAACACTCTTAACAAACACTAGACAATTGTTATCAACTATGTAACCTAGATTTTATTGGTAAAACCTGAATGTAAATTTACTCTTAAATGTAATTCTGATAAATGAAAATGTACACACTTCAAATTATTATATATTTATTCCAGATGTAACCATCTTAACTGATGATTGTTGTAAGTAACAAATAAATAAAATCAATGTTTCTCATAATCATATATCTATTGTATAAACTCATTTATATTACCAATAAGTTTATTCTTTAGGGGAGAGATGTTATGTATACTCGACATCATGTCATAGAGTACTATGTTAATACTCTATGACATACTATAATTGCAACAATAACCTTTCAACTCCCAAAACCGATATCCTACTCCTTACCAGTCAGTTCAAATCAAAGTTCAAGTCGAACGGTCATCGATCCAGTAGAGACCTCTCGATACTCACGTTGTTATTATTCGATTATAAGATAAGTGATTTATTTAAAAGTGTACAATTATGATATCTATATATATAAAACAAAGTGGGGTTATTTACACCACGTATATCTCGAGAATTGCTGCACGGATTTCAATGATCTTTGATTTATTAAATTCGTCTCCAGCTAGAATAGCAGAATAAGCATTAAAACATCGGAAAAATATCACGGAAAAGAAATTATAAAGAAATTTATATTCTCATAGAGTTTTCAAATGACGAACAGCTTCAAATAATGAACATTATGTTTTATGCTGGGTTCAGATAGATGACACTAGATGGCACTGACACGATCGACTTTTAAATAATTTTAAATTTAGAGTATGGATTAGAATAAAAAAATCGATGATATGAAATGAAAACGAAAGATAATCGGATAATATTGAAATAAGGTTATGTTTATAATTAGGTATGATAAATTTTTTGACAACAATATAACGATGTTTGCACGAACGTTGCTATACTATGAGATGCCACGTTATTACACTTGGACGCTAAATCGAAGACATTTTAACGTCGAAAGCAAAGCGATGCGGTTCCTGATCACCCGAATGACTACTGATGCTCTTGATCATATTTACACAGTTCATCCGAAAAATGACAAATGCTTCTACTTGCATGTCAACAGCTCAATTTGCTTGAAAATGATACTCATTGGCACACGACAATCGCTGAAGAAATTGTTTCTGAATCTCCAAGTCAGATACGCACATTATTTTCTATCATTATTTTGACATGCTTACCATCAAATCCATGTAAACTGTGAAACAAGTACTAGTATGATATTTCGGAAGACATTTTACATCGAATTCGTGTCAGTTCAGGGAATCCCGATCTCGAGATGAATGATGAGATACATAACCAGGCTTTACTTTAGATCGAAGACATGTGTTCGGCAGTTTTTTAGTCAAGTAAGGAATGCCAACGCCAGATCGTGGAATGAACGACGCTTTCAATCGAGAATTGGAACGTGAACGTGAATATCGTGAAAACCAATCAGTTTGATCGAATGTATTACTGTTGAACCCACAACAGAAGAAAGTGTACGGTACGTTAATGAATGCAATTCATTATGAAAATGGTGGCTTAATTTTCATCTATGCGCCCGGTGGAACTAGGAAGATATTCTTATGTCATTGATTATGGCCACTGTTGGTGCGAGATCCGAAATCGCTGTAGCAGTTTCTTCTTCTGGAATAGCGGCCACGTGTTGAAATTGGATGACGAATGACTCATTCAGTGTTGAAATTGCCGCTAAACCTTTAAACGACTGAAAAACTGACATGCAAGATTGCGAAACACGCAATGACCAAAGTTTTGGTAGCAAGTAAAATCATCACCTGGGATGAATGCACAATGACGCACAAACGCGCATTGGAAGCACTCAATCAAACTATAAAAGATATGTGCAATGACTCAAGATGTTTTGGAGGCGCAATGATTCTACTATCTGACGATTTCCGCTAAACACTACAAGTCATTCCAAGATCGACCGCTGCCGATGAAATAAACACTGGCCTCAAATCATCGACTCTGTGGCGCTATGTGAAGAAACTTCAGGTGACGAAAAACATGCGAATTGCATTTCTAAACGATCCATCTGCCGCAGATTTCTCCAAGCAATTGCTGACTATCTGTAACGGCCGTGTTCCTGTCGACGAATCGAATGGATTGATTTCGTTTCTGCCGAATTTTTGCAATTTCGTCTCATCGAAGGACGACCTCATCAACAAAGTGTTCCTGAACATCATTGCTAATCACAAACATCATAATTGGTTGAGTGAACGAGCAATTCTTGCAGCAAATAACTAATATGTAGATCATTTCAACTTCACAATTCAAAATCAAATCGTTGGTCCACTGCATTCCTTTAAATCTATCGACTGTGCCACGTGAATAACATCATTTCAATGTAATTAAAATACTTTTCATTTTGAATTTTGCACATTTATTGAACTTAATTCATTTTGAGTATTCATTTAAACTAAATTAATTCAGCCAACACAACATTTATTGACTCTGAGGCGGTACGAAGTTCGTTGGGTCAGCTAGTGTGGAATAAAAGTTGAACAAACATATAAAAGTGTTTTAGTAAAAAAATATAATCCATAACACCACCACCAAAGATTGACCCCACTGGGTTCCATTTGGACCTATCAAACCAATAAACCAACCTTATCCGCTATTAATACCATAATTATACTCACTTTTTGTACTATGATTCAATTTATGCGAAACTTTATCCATCAAGCTTCTTATAAATTCTGATTCATTAGAAGAATAGTAGATGTTATTTATAGAATCCTTCAGGTATAGAATACCATCCTTCGGTTTGGTTTCGAGTTCTGTAATATGTTCTATATTTAAATATTTACTGAACGTGCCCACCATCAAAAGGAATGCAAGAACAGAAAGGATTGAATATAATATACTCCAGCCAAAATTTCTGAACCAGTTTTCCAACAATAATGCTGTGTGTATCCTATTTATTTTGTGTAGACGTTTCTTTGTTGGTTCTGAAAAAGAAGGAAGAAAATAAATAAAAACAGTATCACAGGAAACGAGACATTTAAAAATAATCAGTCCATATTTTTTTATAAGAAAATATATTCAAATTGTATATACAGCAGCGCTAGTTACCCTTTGTAGGTACAAGCTACTTTTTCATTGCAATGATCTCGCAATATAATTATTCTCAAAGAAAACATAAACATCATTATTATATTTTAATGAAAAATTTACATTTTTTTCTGTTAGTTAGCATATTGCCACATGAAAAAGACTCGTGTCGGAGACTACGAGTAGCCACTGATTGACTCATTTCCCTATCCCCAATGCTGTCACAGCCATATATATTTGTTTCTTAGTCTACTTCATATGTTTGTCTCTGTCCAAAATCTGTTTTTATTACCCCCACCACGGTAGCAACTATATGATTACATCAGGGGTCTCCAACCCCGGCCCACGAACACCACCAATCCGGACATGCCCAGTATTCAAAACTGTAATTATGTCGGTATGATAAGATAGATAGGTCTTGACTCTTGGGACCAAGTGGACGAGTCAGTGTGATCCTTAAGCCAAAAAGTTTGAAGACCCCTGGGTCTCCAAACCCCTTTGAACAAATATTACGAATTTAAATCAAAACACAAACTAAAAAGTTTTGTTTGTTATAGTCTGTATGTAATCACTTTATCACTGAGAAATTCCACTTGAAAAAAAATGATTGACCAAATGCTCATAAAGTAAATTAACAAACAGTACTATTACTTTATGAGCTCACGATTGAGGTAATCCAGTCGATCCTGCAACCATTCATTGTCATTGGTCAGGCATTCTCAACTCGAATCGCTGAACGAACACTTTCATACGTAATCTATATATATAAAACAAAGTGGGGTTATTTACACCACGTATATCTCGAGAATTGTTGCACGGATTTCAATGATCATTGATTTATTAAATTCGTCTCCGACTAGAATAGCAGAATCATCATTAAAACATCGGAAAATGTCACGGAAAAGAAATTGTAAAGAAAATTAATATTCTCATAGAGTTTTCAAATGACGAACAGCTTCAAATAATGAACATTTTGTTTTATGCTGGGTTCAGATACAGATGACACTAGATGGCACTGACACGATCGACTTTTAAATAATTTTAAATTTAGAGTATGGATTAGAATAAAAGAAATCGATGATATGAAATGAAAACGAAAGAAAATCGGATAATATTGAAATAAGGTTATGTTTAAAGAGAGGTATAATACATTTTTTGACAACAATATAACGATGTTTACACGAACGTTGCTTTACTCTGAGATGCCACGTTATTGCACATGGACGCTACATCAAAAACACTTTAACGAAAAAAGCAAGGCGATGCGGTTCCTCAAGTGGCGGATTATCCCGTAAGCGCATGAGGCACCTGCTTTGGGCCTCCGAATCTTAGGGGCCTCAAAATCTGAAGGGGCTCAAAAATACATCTCTGAGATGATTTTAATTTCCACATCTTTTTTTCCTATGAAACACTTAATTATTGCTAGCGTCAAGGCTCAAACATATTTTCGTATCGGCAGTCGTTTTTCACACGTTCTTAACCAAACACAATTTATTATTTTACGCATGAATAAAGCTATCTTCACTCATGCATAAAAGTTTTCAAATTGGCAGGGAAGTTTTTATATGTAAGAAACCAAACTGAAATCGGATATCTGTCCCGAAAAACAAGTGTAACAAATACGCCGGCGGCTTCCATAGAGGGTGACCCGAACAATTTATTTTTATTTACTTAACTCATTGCCACCGGGGCCCTAAGAATACGCGTCATTGGAAATAGGCGATGTTACTAGCTCATAACTCTTTGAACATATTTGTTGACACTTATTTTTGACATGCCATGAGTCAATTTAATACTAATTTCTTTATCTTTGGAAATGTCGGCAATTATGAACTAAAAGCATTTAACTTATGCAATATTTTATTACCGATTCCAACTATCAATGATAACAAACCAACCCACATTGGTATGTTTTTATTGATACAAATAGAGCACTCGTGCCGAGCGAATAAACCAAACATCTTAAGCATTTGAAATTTGATTGAAATTTATAAAATACAACTACCAAAAACAAAAAATAGTATTTCACAACTGTTGAACATTGAAGCATTTTATCCAGACCTGATAAGTGGCCATAGTTTAATTAATAATATTATTGAAAAAGTTGAACAGCTTATTACCAAACGCTGTTAGGAAAACATTCCAATTTTATTTTTGCATAATTGTTAGTCGGGTCAGATGTATTTTTTTATTTTTAAAAATCAATCCCTACATATGGCTGAGATTATTCAGCGAGTTATTTAATTTATTTTCATTAAAAATTAGACCCATTGGTGTTGTAATCTATGCCATCACTGGTTAGAGCATAAGTTCTAAACTTTCTTCGGGTGACGACCCCTTTTTATAAAATCCATGTGACCCGCAACCCCGATGCAATTGAAAACGGCATTTTTTTAAATAAGGTAATTTTAGTTGACTGTAGTTTTAGTTTTCTTGTTCAAACCCAAAATTGAAAAAAGTTGGTGACCCCAGAAAACCCGTCGCGACCCCAATGGGGGTAGCGACACATAGGTTTGGAAACCGTGGGTTAGATCAAATGATGTAATAAAACACTGTTGTTTCCATAGATTTGTCGATGTTATCCTATTTATTTATTAACCTTTATCATATTTATAACTTTATTCACAGGACCAATCTATGTTTCAACATCAATGCCTACCGATATGTAAATACGTTGTTTTCACACATGAAAGTGTTTTTTTTAAACAAAAAATCCGAAATCGTATAACATGTGGCAATAGATCTTAAAGTACTGATCAAAATAAGAATAGTATATTATTATTTTTCTTATACTATATATAATAATAAAAAAAATAGCTTAATAAAAATATTCAAAAATTAAAAAAAATATATTTTCTACTAGGCTAAAAGTTACGATGATATAAAGTCGACCGCACTTGTATCATGTATTTTGGGCGGTAGCCGGTAAATTGCTCGAATTACAAATTATTCGAATTGCTTGGTTATTTAAAAGATTTTTCACGACTTTTTCTACGAATTTCATTTTTATCTTGTGCGACACTTGTTTAGAGAGTGAAATATAAACATAATTTTCGTAAGTATTTATTTTAACCGTGTTCGCTCCAAATGCGGAACATATAATCTTTTAATGTAGTTTATCTCAACAGAAGTGTTTCTACGAGAACTGCTTATTAATTAGTTACTCAAACTGTTTCTATATATTTCCAGAACACATAGAAGACTAGGGCTAAGACAGAACAAACGGAAACAAATTGATTATCTTGTTATTCGAGCAATTTCCATTCGAGCAATTTACCGGGAACCATTTTGGGCATATTCATGACGTTGCCAATGTGTTAACTAGGGGTAGAGCATTGGTCGGCAACCTAGTACCTGTGAGCGGTTTTGAGTTACCCGAAAGTTCAATTTATAGAGTTACATGAACAAATAAATTTAAAGATCTTTACCAGAATTTTGAAAACACAGAATATAATCAAATGAATAAAATATAATCATTTGGTGCTGCATCTTTTTATGAGTAAAAATCTTCTCAAATGATTTCTGTCAAAAACAATTTGCGAGTCTTCGAAATCAAAGTCGAAAATCTTCATTCAGAACTTCTGTATGAAAATTAAGTATTAATAATATCTTGAATACTATTACTCATTATAAGGTAAAATAAAAATATCTAATACAATAAACAAATAAAAATTAGGTATGCCAAGATTTTCCTATCATTTTTATATATGTTAATCAATAACTATACTTGGTCATATCTATGTATTTTTTTACTTTTAATAAATTTTATTGATTCTTGTTAACTATAACATACATTTTTTTCACTGGATGCACAATTATAAAATCTAGATAAATAAATTACAGAAAAAAACCTCATTATGACCTACAGAATATACTTTCCGAAAAAAATAATTTAAGAATATCTTCATTGTTTATTTGTCACAATAAACATGAACCGCTACTGTATTACCTGCCGAAAATATTTTTCCGAAAAATGCCCGTGCTCTCTCTCTGTATTTATTGACAATTGTACGGTATATTAGTTGAATTAGAGATTTTATTTTGCTTTTATTTGTACCCTGGAAGATATAAAGTAACTTTTAAAACACTTAAAATCACCATATATACCCAAAACCTTGGCAACTTGGCGACTCATATGTATGTTTTTATAAAATAAATTTGTATTTACACATACATATGCAAATGTACGTATTATAAATTAATATATTTTTAATGTTTTTAAAAAAATGTATGTATATTTTTAGTTGTTTTAAGCTTTTAACCACTAGCTAAATAATTTTTTCAAAAGTATTTTTATTACTTGTCTCTCAATAGGTTGCTGACTACTGGCGAAGGGTCATTATATGTTGAAACTGAGCCGATCTCTTTTGGGTTTAAGCCGAAGCAATAAATTATCAATTTGTCGGTGACATTTTTGTATATGTATTTCACAAAATATTTCAGATTGTAAGTTAAAATATTTAAAAAAAACAAAGAGGCGTGTCATTCCTTGAACGGATTATCCAGATTTAATATATTATGTTAGTTCTATGAGTAATTTTTCGTAAACTATTAATGGATTTTAGGTTGAAAATAAATGCTCATATTATGTTTTAGTTGTTCCAAGTGATAGGAAGTGTTAACAGTATTTTTTATTTTTAATCGCAAAACCCAAATAACGAGTAGTTTCAGTTTTTTTTTAATAAAGACAAAAATTAAATAAGACATTTATATTTTAGTAGTATTACTCCTCCATTTTACTACGAAATGATTTTCGAAATATTTTGAAAATTTTTATTACCTGATGTACTCAAAGTTGTAGCCACTTGCAGAGTGTATTTCACAGCGTTACAAGGTAATTATTTTTTTTTAATTTGAAATAATGTCCCTTGGAGGAATTCTTCATGACTAAGTTGTAGAATGTAGACAAAGACTTGATTAAAGATTTATTATTTCTCATTATTTTTTCCGCTGATATGAACAATGTAATTTATTTCTTCTATTAGATTTTTATACCATATCCGCACCAGATGTGAAGCATATGCACTCAATAGAGTTCATTTCAAGATAATTGTTTCTACGAGAACTGCTTTAACTCCGTTGCTCATACTCTCTTTGCTTCTAAAGTGAGTAAAAGTAGAAGAATAGGGCTAGGACAGGACTACTGATCAGTTTATTGCTATCGTTACGCTTTTAAGAGTGTGTTCATTTTTTCTGAATTAGGTTTCAAAAAGGGGCCTCAAAATTGTATTGCGCCTGGGGCCTCGCATGTGCTTAATCCGCCACTGGGTTCCTGATCACCCGAATGACTACTGATGCTCTTGGTCATATTTACACAGTCATCCGAAAAATGACGAATGCTTCTACTTGCATGTCAACAGCTCAATTTGCTTAAAATATGATACTCATTGGGACACGACAATCGCTGAAGAAATTGTTTCTCAATCTCCAAGTCAGATACGCACATTATTTTCTATCATTATTTTGACATGATTCCCATCGAATCCATGTGAACTGTGGAACAAGTACAAGAATGACATGTTGGAAGACATTTTACATCAAATTCGTGTCAGTTCAGGGAATCCCGATCTCGAGATGAATGAAGAGATACATAACCAGGCTTTACTTTAGATCGAAGACATGTGTTACCTCATGTTCGGCAGTTTGTTAGTCAATTTAGGAATGCCAACGCCAGATCGTGGAATGAACGACGCTTTCAATCGAGAATTGGAACGTGAACGTGAATATCGTGATAACCAATCAGTTCGAACGAATGTACTACTGTTGAACCCACAACAGAAGGAATTGTACGATACGTTAATGAATGCAATTGATGATGGAAATGGTGGCTTATTTTCCCTCGATGCACCCGGTGGAACTGGGAAGATATTCCTCATGTCATTGATTATGGCCACTGTTCGTGCGAGATCCGAAATCGCTGTAGCAGTTTCTTCTTCTGGAATAGCGGCCACGTTGATAAAAGGATGGCGAATGACTCATTCAGTGTTGAAATTGCCGCTAAACCTTTAAACGACTGAAAAACTGTCATGCAAGATTGCGAAACACGCAATGACCAAAGTTTTGGTAGCAAGTAAAATCATCACCTGGGATAAATGCACAATGACAAACAAACGCGCATTGGAAGCACTCAATCAAACTATAAAAGATATGTGCAATGACTCAAGATGTTTTGGAGGCGCAATGATTCTACTATCTGACGATTTCCGCCAAACGCTACAAGTTATTCCAAGATCGACCGCTGCCGATGAAATAAACACGGGTCTCAAATCATCGACTCTGTGGCGCTATGTGAAGAAACTTCAGGTGACGAAAAACATGCGGATTGCATTTCTAAACGATCCATCTGCCGCAGATTTCTCCAAGCAATTGCTGACTATCTGTAACGGCCGTGTTCTTGTCGAAGAATCGAATGGATTGATTTCGTTTCTGCCGAATTTTTGCAATTTCATCTCATCGAAGGACGACCTCATCAACAAAGTGTTCCTGAACATCATTGCTAATCACAAACATCATAATTGGTTGAGTGAACGAGCAATTCTTGGAGCAAATAACTAATATGTGGATCATTTCAACTTCACAATTCAAAATCAAATCGTTGGTCAACTGCATTCCATTAAATCTATCGACTGTGCCACGTGAATAACATCATTTCTATGTAATTAAAATACTTTTCATTTTGAATTTTGCACATTTATTGAACTTATTTCATTTAAACTAAATTAATTCAGCCAATACAACATTTTTTGACTCTGAGGCGGTACGAACTTCGTTGGGTCAGCTAGTTTATGGAATTTATATAATTCAACAGTATTTACGAATTTATGTAGTGAAATCGTTTTATGTGAATATCAATGACTCGGGAAAGAAAAAGTATACAGTGACATCTATTAATTAGAAAAATTTGTTAAATCAAAATATAAAATCATCCTAGTACAGGGATGGGTAACCTTTTTAGCTTGACGTGTCAAAATTACTAGCTTGACCCTGGTGCAGTGTCACATCTAGGAATATGAATAATTTTTGCAGCTGTACTAATTTTTTTTTCGTTCTTGGGCGAAAATTGTGCGTAAGCCGAGGCGATGTAATATTAATCTTTTACTTATCGTTAAGGCTTACTATATTTGAAAAGAAATAAATAGTGTGTTTTGACTGAGATGAAACTCCCTGTTCGTTTTACACGGTAAACTTTTAGTGGAATAGATTTTTTTAAATCCATATCCGCTCCCAATAGAGGTATCTAAGCAGAAGTTTCCGACAATTAATGCTTGTTTCTCAGTTTATCAAACTCTATCAAAAGAGAATAGAGATGAAAAGATAAGAACTGGGACAGGACTGGCGGTCAAACAATCACTTTCGATGCGCCTTGTTATTTTAGATTTTTTTTTGCTACGTCAACTGCATCGTCTGCATCCTATTATTTAAGAATGTATTATATACATCACAAGGACCCATGTCATTGAATAAAAATTGATGAATCGATTGAAAAATTGCTGTCCAGTAAGAACTGGGACTCGAACTCGTGACATCCGCCATGGAATCCAATACCAACTGACGTTGACCATTTCGCTACGAACCAGACAGAAAATAATGAAGAATCCTTTAATTAACTGGTATATTTTTGAAATTTTATTCAGCTAAATAAATCACTTAACATTTTTTTCTTATTAACAGATGTCGCTGTATACATTTTCACTCGCCCTTGAAATACGCTGCAAATAAACATGTTTTTTTTAAACAAGTAGGTAGTTCACGATGACGATATCAAGATCTGGTTTAAATTATTTGCAACAAAACACACAACGAAAGGTTGAAGCTGATCCGCTAAATAATTAGTTCTGTAAAAAGTAAAAAACTGTATTTGAAGTAATGCATAGAGAGCAGAAAGATACAATAAAAGTGTTGAGGTGTACAAATAATTGTCTATGTATTAATACTTGTTCTGTGTTACATATATCCTACCAAGTCATGAACGTTGACATTACAGCCGCCTGCAGCAGTATCAAATTTACAAATTATGATTACATAATTCAAATAAATAGTAATTTGTATCATGATTTCTCAAAGTCGGATATTTCTTCATATTTATATTAGTTTCATCTAGTCATCTATGACTAGATGAATATGTGCTTAAATGTTTAAGCAAAATTGAAAAAAAAAATCTTACCAAATCTACCAACGATCCTAGTCCAAAGACCGGTATTTTCGATTGCAGGCATTCTCAACTGAAAATCATAAACGAAGCCTCTGATTATTGTGTACAAATTACAGAGAAACTGTATAAAAGATCCATTTTTATCAATGACTATGCTTGATTTTTCTTCTTCTTTGCCATATTCACTCTCTATGTGGAGCATATGGCCACCACATGGCACCTACAGTTTTGGATTGCGAAGCAGAATGTATCAAAATGTATTTTCTGAGCTTTTAAAAAAAGGCCCTGAAACTCACTCCTTAACAAGCTTTTGAATAAAGTTTTTTTTTCTAATCCATGTCCATTCCAGAGTCCAACGGAGGTTTCTTAACAGAAGTTTTTTTACGATAACTGCTTGTAAGTCAGTTTTTCATCTTCTCTTGTTTTGAATAAAATAATTTTAGGTTTGGCACCTTACCAATCCTAAAATTACAAAGGAAATATTTATTTAAAATATGACAAGCACCCATGCCTTCGAGCAGAAATTGACAAATCGATTGAAAAAAATGCTGTCCGTACTGCGACTCGAATCTGTAAGATCCGTCACGGAAGCCTCGTTTTTCTTTGAGTGACCAACAATCAATGTTTTTAATTGATAGAAAAGTGTCAAAGGTGCTCCTTGCAAACCTGGAAACCGCAAGACACAAAAAGTGCAGTAAACTATACTCCTTGTTCTGGTCACAGAGTAAGCCTGTAGACCTAATATTGTTTTGTATTAGGACATTAGGACTATCGATGGTTTAGGCGATAACTTTGTGGAAGTTCATTTTAATATAAAATTTAAATTAACTTTGATTATTCCACGTATTGTGTAACTAACTGTGACACGTGTTTCGCCTCTTTCAGAGGCATCTTCAGACTTACTATCGCAAATTTTGCTTAAGTAATGAAGCAAGATTGATTCTAAAATTTTGAAAAAATTTTGACTGTGATTTATAATATGCTAATAACATGTACATTTTAATTTAAAAAAAATAATATTCTTGTTGTTAAGAAACCCTCAAAAGAACTGATGTGTATTGAATGAAAGCATACATAAGATGGGAGGCCCAAGAAAAACGGACATGACATGGTCGGGATATTCATGCCCGCCCCAATGTGTAGCATATAGGTAAGTTAAGAGAAATTTTCTGCGTGAACTGTTTTTCATTTGTCGCTCAAACTATCTTTTCCGAAGAGAGTATTATGGATTGAAGGATAAGGCTAGGACAGGACTTGCGATCAACTAATCGCTCACGCTACACCTAGTTGAATGGTAAATGGTGATGCTAATTTTTTCATATGACATTAACCTTTTCCTTACAGTCCGGTGATATGTATTTACTACAACTTATGAAAAAGTGATTTAAAAATCGGAAAACTTAGAGTTTTAATGAATATTGATTTTATTAATCATATTTTAAGTAGAAATGTACCAACTTTTGTAATGTTAGCGCTGAAAATTGTCTGATAACGATAAAAAAGCATCGCAAATATCTGACAGTACCGCCGCATATGACAACTTACATGTTACTAAATCAAATGCCGGCCGCGACAACGTTTCGTACCAGACTAGGCCAAACACGTGCATACAGTACACACACAGCGTGGTGCACCGGCAAACATCTCGGGGTTGGCGAATCTATCCCCGATATGTCTACAAATTATTTATTTGAATAATTATACATGGCAATTTTTTTTATATAATTTGTAATTATATTACGGAAGAATACATAAATTCTGAGCACCTTATCTATTATATTTCTTATCGATATTCACATTATTTGAGTCAAATTGTAGTAAATACATATTTCAGGGAGGGAAAGGTTAATGTTGTATTTATTAAAATTATAAATTTTGTTGAAAAATACAAAAAGCCATTTGTTTCATTGATATGGGGGATCACCCATTATATAGGATGACAGAAATCATCAAAGCAGAGTGCGGGATATCGACTCGTAAAATGTTGACAAACTGTGTCACATGTAGGATCACAAAAATCATCAAGACAATTTGAGGGGGTGTCATTCCTAATAGTGTTGCTATTAAAAATCATGTTAAATAAATGTAGGAAAATTTTCTCAAAATATTCAAATATATTTTTTTTTACCATGTCCGCTCCCAATGTGGAGCATATGGACTCCTAGTGGAGTTTATCTCAACATAAGTGTTTCTACGAGAACTGCTTGTTACTCAGTTGCTCAACCTCTCTTTTTCTGAAGAGAGTAGGAATAGAAGGATAGGGCTAAGACAGGACTAGCGGTTAACTAATCGCTTTTCATACGCTTCGTTAATAGAATAGGATTAGTGGAAGGGGGGAATTCAAGACATCACATACATCCATGCCTTCGAACAAAAATCCATAAATTTATTGAAAAATCAATTTATAAAACTGTCCGTACTGGAATTCGAGCCCGTGACCTCCGTAGCCGACGCCAACAACGTTGACCGCTCGACCACACAGGCGGTATACTTGTCACAAAATATAATTAAGTGTCAAAAAAATTCGGAAAACAAATGCAATTTTCACATGAAAAATAATCGTAATTAATTACATATTTTGTCAAAATGTATAAAAAAGGTCAAAACATAACTCTATAAAATATTCATGTCATAATTAGAATATTCGTAATTCGTTATTTATTATTTGGCAGATTTGACATATTCCATTTTTTTTTTAATTTTGAATACAATTTAATATTAGAATAATTTCATCTAATAATCGAAAGTTACGCGTTTAAATATTACTACGGCAGGTATTTTTAAATGTAAAATCAAAACGAATTCAAATGTTTAAGTATGCAAACAAATATATTTCGGCGAAGAAGAAGACCCCGGGACATTATTAATACGAACATATTTGTGACTATTTGTGGATTGTGGTTATTGATTATTTTATCGGCTATTGGCATATAGATTCTATTTTGAATTAATGTTTTAATGTATTTTTGAGGTGGTCAATAATTTAAAAAAAGTGACCAATAATTGTAGATTTCTGCCTTTGCTTGATTATTTATTAAACAATGTAAAACATTTTTTTTTATGTTACTATCATTGATAATTATAAAAAAATAGACAATTAAATATATGAAATTATTCAATTTCACCTTTTTAATGATACGTGTCCACAACGCATTAACAAAGATGAAATAATCCTTAAGTAGCCAATAATTTCTAATAATCATAGCATAAAAATTTCGAAAACGATGCAAACTTTCAAATTCAGTTTTCTTAATAGTATAATTTAAGAAGATAATATATTTTAGAAAAAATCGAATTTTCTAACAGCTGACGATATCAGAACAATCTAAAAATCAACATTTAAAATGCGCGGCTTAAAATAAGCCTTTCCTATGGGACGAAACGACCACTTCGAAAATGTGCGGTTCAAAATAAACTGTCAGCATTAGCCCGGTACCCAAAATATCGCTTTACAAAGATTATACAATCTTTATATGTATATAGAAATATTATTTGCTATTAATATGACGATTATATTATATTGAGATTATTTTTTTTTTTATTGATGATTTATGTAGATCCCTTTTTTCAGCGCTTCCTAGAATTACCAAATAAAAAATGAAATAAATTTACAGAATTTCCAAATGAAAAGGTGCGAGACATTTTTTTAGGTCTTATAATAAATTTGAATCGTTCAAATTATGTACACTCCCACAGATTTTGTCACTAACGACCCGGGTTTCGCCTTTCGGCATCTTCAGGCGTTCAAGCGCACGGATGAACTTGTACTGACGCTTAGTAAATGGATGTTTCGTGTTTATATATTAAATAAATGTATCACTGAGTCTAAAGCCATCGCTGGTGAAAAGGATAAGCTCATGGGAATTCCCAAAGATTTGAGTAGTGAGTGGTTTTAAGAATTATATTTATTTGTTTGTCGGCAAAGGTTTTATGATATTATTTATGATATTATTTATATAGGGTATAGAAGTGGAGAGCCCGGAAGGTTTAATATTTCGTTTAAAATCGGAAGACTGTGCAACTGTGCCCTATTAATTTCTAAAATTTCCTGGAAAAAAAGCTTATGACTGTTCGTATTTGGGTGTAACATTTTTATCCCTTGTTCCTGATTGAACACGTGTCCTTCCGAAATTAAGTGATAAGCAATAGTAGACGTGTCCTTTTTCAGTCTAAAGGCTGCCATATGCTCTAACACTCTGATGCTTAAAGTCCTCTCAACTACACAAACCTTCAATCCCAATTCGCCCTGTAGTGTCATATATTAATGCCCCAGCCGATGCATTATCGAAAAAAGCTAACTCCCTCATTCGTAACCATAGTGGATTCAAGCCGACATATAGTGTAAAAAATTCATTAGAATTAGTTGAAAAACTTAAAAATCAAATCATTCCTTACAACTCAAAATTAATTTCCTTTGACGTGGTCAGTTTATTTACTAATGTACCAGTCAACAAATGCAAAAGGATTATCGAAGATACCTTAAATGCACGTAGGTCAACCCAATAGTAACAAAAGAGTTACTAAATATATTAGATGTTTGCGTTGGCCAGAACTATTTCCAATTTAACAATACAATTTATAAACAAACAGAAGGCCTTGCGATGGGGAACTGTCTATCACCGTTGTTAGCTGAATTTTATATGAACTATTTAGAAGATAAAATTTTTAGAAACAAAACAGAAGCCAAACCTATAGTCTATTGGTTCCGATATGTAGACGATATTATTTGCTTGTTTAATGGAACGGATAGACAAATAACTAACTTTCATAACTTTATAAATTCATTAGATAAAAATATTAAATTCACTTTAGAAGTCGGAGGCAAGAATATTAACTTTCTTGACCTAAATATTAATATTGAAAACGGTTCTCACGAATTTAAAATATTTCGGAAGCCTACATTTTCGGATACCGTGATACATAAGGATTCAATGCACCCATTTTCTTATAAACTAGCCGCTTTTCATTCAGAAATTCATAGACTTGTGAGTGTTCCTTTGAATGAAAAGAACTTTAATATCGAATTAAAAATCATCAAACAAATCGCCATCAACAATGGATACGATATGTCTCTTATAGACAATCTTTTATCAAAAAAACAAATTAAACTTGCAGAAAAAATGTTATTTAAAGGTACATTGTCAAAGGACATAGATCATACTAGGTATTGGCGTAGAATCATTTATTTAGGAAATACAAGTCTTAAAATTAAAAAACAACTAGCTGATAGTGTTAGACCAGCCTTTTACTGTAAAAACTCTCTAGGCAAATTATTAGTTAACAATAAAGATAAAATACATTACCTAAATAAATCTGGAATTACATTATTATAATTACAATGCTCTTGTTGTAATAAATTTTATATCGGCAAAACAGAGAGGACTTTAAACATCAGAGTGTTAGAGCATATGGCAGCCTTTAAAACTGAAAAAGGAAACGTCTACTTTTGCTAATCACTTAATTTTGGAAGGACACGTGTTCAATCAGGAACAAGGGATAAAAATGTTACACCCAAATACGGACAGTCATAAGCTCTTTTTCCAGGAAATTTTAGAAATTAATAGAGCACAGTTGCACAGTCTTCCGATTTTAAACGAAATATTAAACCTTCCGGGCTCTCCACTTCTATACCGTATATAAATAATATCATAAATAATATCATAAAACCTTTGCCGACAAACAAATAAATATAATTCTTAAAACCACTCACTACTCAAATCTTTGGGAATTCCCATGAGCTTATCCTTTTCGCCAGCGATGGCTTTAGACTCAGTGATACATTTGTTTAATATATAAACACGAAACATCCATTTACTAAGCGTCAGTTCAAGTTCATCCGTGCGCTTGAACGCCTGAAGATGCCGAAAGGCGAAACCCGGGTCGTTAGTGACAAAATCTGTGGGAGTGTACATAATTTGAACGATTCAAATTTTATATTGAAATTCCACCAAGCACCTTCAGTCGAAATCTTAAATTAGGTCTTATAATGTTTATTTCACTTCTTTCTTGGCGAAATATTATGAGCTATGAGCAATGTATCTCTTTTTTTTATGATGTCAACAATTTATTGTTTATCACCGTCTAGACATTAGTTGCAATTACTTGATTTGTGTTAACCATCATTAAACATTTGTGCGTTCAATCTTTAAAGTAAAGCTATGTGACGTTCGAAAACCGAAACTTTTTTTGAATAATTCGAATACTTAAAGAGATGACAGAGCTTGAAAAATTAACATTTTATAAAAATGAAATATAAATTAAAGCGTGTTTATTTATGAAATAAAGACAAAGGAAGCGAATTTTTCTATAATGAGTTTATATTATGATGGTAACTATCATAGCTGTGTAAAATATTACGTTCTCTACACACTTCATAAGAGGAGCAAACATTCAAAAAGTGTTTTGTCACACAAATGCAGAACTTGGGAAATGATGAAAAACATGTCATTTGATAACGTAACCCAAGTTCTTACAAAAATGTTATAAAAATTAAACTGTTTACGGAATGAATTTCAATACACGTATTTTGTATGATCTAGAACTCTCGGATTAGCTAATTTTTTGGTTTGAAATTTGGACAAAACACTTTTTGCATGAAACTTGTGGACAAAACACTATTTGAATGAAAATTAAGAGTTTTTAGTTATATCGTAATTAATATTATTATATTTTATTAATATTATAGAGCATATGTGTAATTATATACATATTATCAATGCTTTTTTCCCCATATGATGCGGTGGAACGGTGTTCCGGTACCTTTTTTTCTCGATATTTTTAATGTTTCAAATCAATATTAATAAAATATGATTTTTATTTTCCTTTGAAAACTTTTTATTTTTTCTGTCGAAAGACGTTTGAAAATATTTCTTTTAATCATAATCTCCCAAAAAACGTAAAAATGGTAAACAAAAAATTATTAGAACTAAGGTAAGACCTAAAAGATCGATTTCTGTTCGAATGTGTTGGTATTTTTTATATCTATCCCTCTCACTCTACCAATCCTAGAATTAACAAGGCAAAGCGTGAGCGATTAGTTAACCATTAGTACTGTTCTAGCTCCATCTTTCTATCTGCACTCTAAAAAAACTCGTAGAAAGCACAACTTCTGTTAACAAATACAGTCAATAAAGAAAGTATTCTAGTTCTAATTTTCATGCAAAATGCATTTTGTCACACATCCAATATGACGGCTTCTACGCTGTGATTGGTTGATAGGACAAAACATCTTTTGATTGAATTTGAGTGTTGGAGAAAACACGTTTTGCATGACGTCATTTTTATGATTTATTTTTTAGAAAAAACTTTTTTTGAACGTTAATTGTGATTTCCATTCATAGATTATTATCAGAACTGATTGTTACAGCATATTTTTAAATTTGTGACAAAACACTTTTTGAATGTTTGCTCCTCAATTAATAACACACAATTATTGAAACATACAATCCTGACTCATTCGATGAATCATTCCAAAAAAAGGGATCGTCATTCAGTCAATGTTTCCATGTAAACTTTTGACACTTACAATATAAATACTCTATAGATAAAGCTCTGCATTTTGGCCTGCACAAGGCTAGATTTGGCTAAATGATTATTGAAATCTTATCTGAAAATATACGAAGATAAGATTGAGCAAAATATTTGTTATGTAATTTCTGTATTTATTTTTCTCTGATTACCCACATCACATTTGAATCATTCATTTTTTTTTTTTTTAATTTACTTACATTCCTGGCATCCCCTTTCGGTATATTGAGACATTCAAATACATGGGTAAAGTGCCTCTAATCCCGGTATCCCGTCCAATTTTGTGATCCTGAAATCCCGGGACTGTGATAGTACTAATCCGGGATTTTAGGAATGAGGAAATTTGAGAAAGTTGCGTGAGAAATAAAAATATTTTTTTATTTTGTCAATCCCGAGATCCCGAGATTACAAAAAGGGTCCGAGATTGGATGTCCTAACACGGATGAACTTGAACCGACGCTTAGTAAATAGATTTTCTAGTGTATCAAAATTTATTGCGATCTAGATTAACTTTGCTGTTGAATTGATATTAAATGAAGTATAAACTGGAAATTTCAATACTGCTATTGAAAATGTTAAAATATTGAAAATCAACCAACATTGAATTTTAAATGTATCTTAGTCAACATATTTCAATGAAAATTTTTCGCTTTTCATTCAACCATTCTGAATATGATAAGATGGTAATCCAATAATAAAGGCTCCCATAATTAATGAGCATTTCAATGATGTAAAATTATTTTTAGAAACCGTAAGTTGTTCATGAAAATCACCCGCTTATAATAATGAAACATATATTTTTAAATGACGGAATTTTATATAAAATGCTGATTTTGATTTACTTTGCCGGTATTGTGATTTCAATTAGTCTTTTTTTTTTACATATAATAAAAATAGGGTGCGTGTACTTATGTACGCGCGTCAGAAGTTATACTTCTTTGGCATAATTAAAAAACAATTTTTAATTGCATGCAAATAATTAATTACAATAAAATAATAAAAGGACTGGAGAAGGATAGTCAACACAGTCAATAAAGCTCAGTTTAAATTTGAAAAATTAAATAAATATATATTTACTTACATTAAGTGTAACATAAATTATCTCATTATGCGAAAGTTATTTTTAAATTATGTTTACTGCCATAGCATCTTGCGGTAATAATTGAATCGGAACTTCAGTTATCAGTGGCTTATGATAACTGAAATATGATACGAAAAGTTTTGTATTAACAGCGTTGAGATATCGTGTAAATACTGCATCTATGGTAGTGGCATGTCGTGTTGTCGAAATCAGAGGATTATAATTTATGGCTTGATTCAAATCATTTTGGAGGAAATCAATAAGTGGACGAACATCTTCACGGGAAAAATTGACGTTGAAGTCACCACTTAAAATTACCGGTAACTTGTCTTCTCCTCTAGCATGATATTCTCCTCCAGCTGTTGTATTTGGCCATAATATTCTTTTCAGGAAATGAATGATGTCGTTCATTTTTTGATTTAGAATAATGTAAATTACCATCAAAACAATTTGCTACCATCTTTCATTTTGCATTCAAATACACATACACAGATAGACAGACAGATAGATACATAAACAAACAGAGATATCGAATGTTAAGAAGGGGTTTTATAAGGTCTTATACAGAACGTTTGACGTTTGTAGGTTATAAAAAAAAATATCAACAACGCTCGATACTACCCGCCCGCTAGTATTGCATCAATAAAAAATAGTATTATATCAATAAATAATACATACGGATGGTTACCCTCAATGATATTGATGCACTTTAAAAAGTATATAAGCGCAATTTTTTTTCACTAGTAGGTAGTAAATAATATTAATCACTACGAATAGTAAATAATATTAATCAAAATATTTAATTTCAATCACTTCTAAACGAGCATGTCAACATGCTTGACTAACTTCATGCTGTGAAATTTGTGTGACGGTGATGCGCGGGCATCTAAAAAGTTCACTCTCATCATTTTTTGCATAACTCGCCTAAAGAAGTATAACTCCAAAAATAATAAAAAATATAATTTTTAGTACTTTTTCCATATAAATTTATTGGATCAGTACCGGTTTCGTTCATTGCGAGCATTGTCAACTGATAAGAAAAATATATAAACAGTGCTGTTTATACAAATTTAAATTGAAATAAAAGGTGTAAGCAACTATTAACAATGAAAAGGATTTACAAATTACATTATAATTACACAAAATAAATTACTTAACACCGATAACATACAATTAAAAAATCATCAAAGACTAATAAATATAAGTGGCAAATGATGTATATTATAAACCCAATTAAATTATGTGGAAAAAGTACTAAAAATGTTTTATTATTTTTATTATAATGCCATTCCACCAAGTATTGACAGTGAACACCTTAAAAGTGATACATTGATATGTTTATCCGGGATTGCAATCCCTAGCTAGGAGAGAGATAAGCTGACTGCAAGTCATTTTTTAAAATTTCAAGCCATTTTTCTAAAAAAAACTTGGGGTTTAAGAACAACGATCAAAAAAGATCAAAAAAATATTTACCCAGGCTTAGCACAATGTTTTCCTTGCTGTATCCAATGAACTTTGGCAATCACTATATTTACCTTCACAATCTAGGTTATGTTACGCACTGACCACTCCTTAAAGCGAATCATATTTTGAACTAATTTTATCAAATTAGGCGTATTGATATCGAACGTATCTTTACAAAATTAATGTTGTTTTTTACCAGTTTAATAATTATCTCTTTAAAGCAGCCATACTCAACCTTTTTTTCCTCCAGGCCGCATTCCAATATTTGCTTCTCTACGTGGGCCGCAACATATTTATGGTAATATGTACTCCTTTTTTTTAGCTCACCGAGGAATTTGAAATCCTCGTTTTGGTATGAGCTTACTGGGCCGCAGGCTGAGTATGGCTGCTTTAAAGCATAATTTATAGATAACATATATTTTAATCTGTGCGCATTCCCAATGTGGAGCATATGGGCTCTTAATGGAGGCAGATGATAATTGCCTTAAAATTCAAACTTTATTCCCTTTTTAACAATTTCTCCCATTCATGTAGCGTATGGCCTCCTAATGCAGGTGTCTCAACACAAGTTTTTCAATTTTCTGTAATTTTTAACAATACAAAATAATAATCAAAAATACTTTTTCGTTCCTACATATTTTTTGATTTAAATATTTATTTATTCTACGTGTAACACTTTTAACTAAGAACATTTATTCGAATATGTGATGCTCTAACATAATACAGTAAGTCAACACCGAGGAAGCCCACGAAACCTTTTTTCTAGCCTGTGAGAGTGCCGGTTGTTTTTTGACTTACTTCGAAAAAATGTTTGAATTCGTGGAAATATGTAGACATTAATATTTCATTCGATTTTAAGCACATATGCGTTTTTATCGCAGGAGCAGAAGTTCCTTGATTCGGTTGAGTGCATTTTATTACTTTTACAGCATCACAAGTCACGTGTGACCTTTTTTTGTAATGCAAATTCTACAAATTCGACCTATTTTTTTCATTTGAATCTTTCGCAGTTGCATACGTCATTTTTTTTACATTTTACGGTATTTAAGCTTCCTTTAAATCTTTCGTGACACTTTAGTTTAAATCCATCGTTTTCGAAGTTCATACCTTACCACTTTAATCCGTGATATTTTATAATTCATTTAAACGTTGAAATGTAAAAACGACAAATCATAAATACAACATAAGCAATGTTCCCTCTAATTATCCGAAGGTTATGTGCGCAAAATACATTGGCTGTGCAACTTTGAAAGGAAATTACTTTTTTTGTGCGCCAAATAACGATATTTAGAATTACTTAACGAAATGGCAATTTTTTATAATGACAATGTAATATTAACAACACTATATAATGACAGTTAATTTCTTCTGGTGGTGGTAAAGCTGGTGTTACTTTTGTGCGCTCAGTTCTAATGCATGTGCGCGTGGTCGGCGAGTTGTGTGCGCGCGCACACGCGCACGGATTAGAGGGAACACTGGACATAAGTCTTAATTATAACATTGGTGGAGAGAATTTGATTTCACATTAAAATACTAAATATGTGTTACGTATACGTATACGTAAATACTACGTATACTTTGTTTACCGTTCTATGAATATTAGTGTTCTATTATGTAAAGTGTTTCATTGCGTTTGTATATACATATATCTATATATATATATATATATATATATATATATATATATATATACATATGTATATGGGTAGATATACAATAAGCGTATAATATCGAGCGAAATTTTTAATTTTAATCGATACGACTATAGAAATATTTTGAGATTACATCGGTTTAAGTAAGTTTGATTTAGATATTTAGCAAAACACGTTTAATTTGGTAAATAAAGATTTTATAACATACTAGCCGGTACCCGGTAAGCGTTGCAATGCCACTCGAGGAAATAAAGTGTTTTAACTATGTTTATTGAAGTGCTTTTAGATATATTTTGTTTTTCTGTCTTGTGCGTATACGAATAAATCTGAAGGTTTTCCAACGCGTGAGCAGGCCACATACAGCTGTTCACGTGGAAAACATGGATTTTCAAAATTTAGTCCACACACTTGTAGCGATTGTCCCTATTCTTTGTTAACGGTCATTGCAAATGCGAGTCGCACCGGAAACTGCAAACATTTAAATTCGAATGGCATATCTATTGAAATCCTTGGGATGCTTGGCAACAGTACATCGTCCCCTTTAAATTTTCCATTTAAAATTTTAAGCTTCGATGATATTGTTCATTATCTTGTTCACTGAAAGCTTGGTACCGTTGCAAATTGGCAAGCTTACATTTTGGAAAAGAATGATAGGTACGCCAATTTTCAATGTTAAAACGTGTGGCGGCATGTCTGGCAGATCAAGTGAATTTAATAATTCAGTTGGATAATTGACAATTTCGTCATGATAGTTTCCAGTATCAAAAGATTTATTTATACTTTGTCTCTCCGCCATGTATTTCGTTTTGAATCCTGAAGTTGATGGCATAAACATCGTTGTTTTTGGCTGCTTATATAACACGTTCATTCAGACACTGATGATTTTTGTAATTCTGAGCAAAATTTTTCGGAAAACTTTGTGAATCAATTTGCCTCGCCTATTGTTCTTGTAATTTGAAATGAACGGTATAGAAACGCATACCAGACAAACAAACAAATTAACGCATTGGCAGCCCACCGCATCTATATATATATAAATGAATGTTTGTTTGTTTGTTACCTATGCGCTCGTATACCGCTCATCCGATTGCGATGAAATTTTGGTGAGTTGTTGTGCGGACGCCAGAATAGGTTTATGAATCAGCGGTGGGCTGCCAATGCGTTAATTTATTTGTTTGTCTGGTATGCGTTCCTATACCGTTCATCCAATTGCAATAAAATTTTGGCTGCCAATACGTTATTATTTTTTGTCTGTCCCGTATGCGTTCCTATACCATTCATCTGATTGCGATAAAACTTTGGTGAGTATGGTTAAAGGTTATGTGGAAGCTTGCAAAGTTTTCTAAATTAGATGCTGTCATAGATAATAAATAAGTCAGAAATTGCAATTATGTACTCATTTGATCTAAGAATAATTGTTTTCTCTTCAATTTACAAGGGACTCGCCGACCTTAGTAAAATTACAAGAACAATAGGCGAGGCAAATTGATTCACAAAGTTTTCCCAAAAATATCGCACAGAATTACAAAAATCATCAGTGGCTCAGTGAACGTGTTATATTAGCAGCCAAAAACATCCATCAACTTCAGGATTCAAAACTAAATACTAGGCGAAGAGACAAATTATAAATAAGTATATCGATACTGTAATAAATCATAACAAAATTGACAATTATTCAACTGAATTCTTAAATTCACTTGATCTACCAGACATGCTGCCACACGTTTTAACATTGAAAATTGGCGTACCTATCATTCTTTTCCAAAATGTAAACTCGCCACTTAGCAACGGTGCCAAGCTTTCAGTGAACAAGATAATGAACAATATCATCGAAGCTTAAAATTTTAAATGGAAAATTTAATGGGAACGATGTACTGTTGCCAAGTATCCCAAGGATTTCCGCAGATATGCCATTCGAATTTAAATGGTTGCACTTTCCGGTGCGACTCGCATTTGCAATGACCATCAAAAAAGCACAGGGACAATCGCTACAAGTGTGTGGACTAAATTTTGAAAATCCATGCTTTTCACGTGGACAGATGTATGTATGCTGCTCACGCGTTGGAAAACCTTCAGGTTTCTTCGTATACGCACAAGACAGAAAAACAAAATATATCCAAAAGCACTTCAATAAACATAATTAACACTTTCATTCTTTGAGTGGCATTGCAACACATGCCGGGTACTCGCTAGTCATTGGCGGATTATCCCGTAAGCGCAAGAGGCGCTTGCTTGGGGCCTCCAAATTTTAGGGGCCTCAAAAATATTGTTTCCATATATTTTTAGATGTGAATGTTCATTTATTTAACATGTAACACTTTTTATAAAGAATATTTATTTCAAGGAGTGAGGCCCTAATATTTGATTCTAATTTTGGTAGTCATTTTTGAAATACCGCAATCCAACTAAAAAATATTCACCAAATACCATTTTTTTTGAAGTGACACATACATGAAGCTATTTTCTTTCATCTATACAAGATGATAATTGGCAATGGGGTTTTTATGTGTTAGAAACTAGCTTGGAATTTGATATGCGCCCTTAAACAAAATGTCTCTCATAAGACGTACCGAAAAACTAAATTTTATTTTCTAGATTACGAGTTTCTACTCGTAATTTAAAATAAAGTGGTTCTCACGTAAAACTATACTGTGGCCACATTATTAATGTTAACGGTCCTATGAAAATCTCGTGAATCCCAAAGATTTTATAAAAGTATACGCTGAAACGCACAAACCAAATTTGCTGAAAATTCAATTCATTGCATTCTTAATAAAATATATTTATCTACCAAATATTTTCAATGAAAAAAAATAGTATTACAAATAAATTATTTATTCAAAATATTTAATTTTGTACAAAATATTTACATTTTTATATTAAAAAATCAATGTTCCTTATTTCACGAAAACTGCTCTGAAAAAAAGCCAAAAGGAAAAAACATAACAAAATATAATAATTTTAGAGAAATTATATTTATAAATAAAAAAGCCACCTGTAGTGTAATCTCATAACTAAAGAAAAAGAAGTAGAGAATTTTTATAAAAGTGGAGTAATTATTGGGGGGGCGGCAAATTCAAGAAACGCCATGGGCGGTGGGACCCCTTCCTACGCCACTGAATCTAGAATCTAGCTTAATAGGATTTTCAAATTATCACAGTTGAGTTAAGAATTCGGTATAATTTTTTATATTGTAAACATATATATAGGGAGCTAGTGGCGTGCTTAAACAGGAACCTTCTATTTTTTTCAATAAACATTCGCATATTAACCAAAACGATTTTACTTATTTTTGAAAAAAAGTATTTATTTTTGAAAAAAATATTAAGCTTTGACAAAATCAAATATATCGACAATTGCATAAAGTTTTTATTTTTTTACAAGTTTTTATTGATAGATACTATTTCAAAATTTAATTAGGTATAATATACAATTGTTAACCAGTTGCTGAACCCCACTCAAGAAAGAAATAGTCAATAATAAAACGATCATGTTATTTGAAAAATAGTTCACCGAAATAAATAGATCCAGAAAATTAGATATAATTATTTTTAAGCAATATTTCTCCATCTTTACTACGAAATGATTTTCAAAATATTTTGAAAGACTCCTTTTTTTTATTCCGTGTTGTACTCAAATTTGTACTCACGACCACCTGCTACGAATTCACAATCCTCTTGCAGAGTGTATTCCATGGCGTTACATTTATTTATTTTTTAATTTGAAGGAATGTCTTATGGAGACATCCTTCATGGCTTAGTTGTAGAAAGTAGACAAAGACTTGATCAAAGATTTATTATCCTTTCCGCTGATATGAACACTATAATTTGTTTCTGCTCTAAGATTTTTTACCATGTCCCCGCCAAATGTTGAGCATATGGACTCAATAAAGTTAATCCCAACATTAGTGTTTCTATGAGAACCATTTGTATCTCCGGTGCTCATACTCTCTTTGCTTCTAAAGTGAGAAGGAATATAATAATAGGGCTAGGCTAGTACTAACTAGTGATCAGCTTATCGCTACGTTTTCACGTTAACCATTTGAGGAGTGAGCCCGCTGTGGTCTAGTTGGTTAGAGCTTGCTCTACCGATCAGGGGGGTCCGGGTTCGATTCCCGGTAAGGTCACATTGTCAAATTGGATTTTTTCAATTTTTCAATTGAGATCTAAGACATGGGTGTTTGTGACGTCAATTCTCCTTGAGTTAATCTCATGTGACTTACAAAAAATTCTCATCGAGTATATCTCGTATGATCTTTCAACTTTAAAATTATTTGACGCATTGGCGTAAGCTGTAATGTCAAATACTTTTTTTTTAATAAATTAAAAAAAAAATTAAAAATAAACTGATTCGTTATTACCCATAAATATATTTTTTAAATCTATTACTGCGATTGTGTTTATTACTGTATTTTTTCTCTCGTCTGTGTACATGTGACACTTTACAGACGTCGATTTCAAGAAAGGAATTGATCCCAAATGGTATTTTACGCTCAATATTATATGACTACCAAATTGTTTACAAACCTTAAACTTTTTTTAAAAACCTTTTTTTCATTTATAAAAAAGCATGATAAAACTTATGTGGCGACCAAAAATCACTGATGGATGTATCTAGTATCCATATCTGAAGAAATAGCAAAAATTCAATACAAAATATGAGGATAGCAATAGATAATAGATGTCAAGACACTTAGACTTACGGGTACGGCGATACACATCAAAGGGTAAGATGGGTAGGAGAGGGAAATTCAAGACGTCACAAACATCCATACATTCGAGCAAGAATTAACAAACCAATTTATATAACTGTCCGTACTAGAATTTAACTCTTAGCCGTCATACCCGACGCCAAAGACGTTGTCCACTCGACCACGCAAGCGCTCTCACAATTATTACATCAATATGTATTTTTTTTGCTTCACCAAAACAGACATTTCTTTCATTTTGATATTTTTATCGATTTTTTTAACCATGTCTTCTACCAATGTAAATTATGTAGAATCTTTATGGCGTTTTTCTCAACAGACGTTTTTATAAGAAAAATACTGATAAAGGTTAATCAATAAATATATTTTTAGGAAAGTAGAGAGAAAGATTAGGTTAGGAGAGTATTATAAGTGATAAGGTTATTGCCTTCTCTGGGATTTCATTTATCTGCTTTGTTTGGGATTTCATAAGTAGAAGGGATTTTTAAACATCATAAACATCCAATCCTAGGAACAGAAATCAATCTGTAGGCATTCTCATGAGTTAATCCATTTTGCCAACAAAAGTCTTAATTTTAGTGATACATTTATTTACTGAACGTCCGTACAAGTACATACGTTCACTTGAACCCCTGAAGATTCCGAAACACAAAACCCGGGTCGTTAGTAACAAAACTTGTGAATGTACATAATTTGAACGTTTCAAATTGAATATTGATATTCCACCAAGCCCCCCCAGTCGAAATCTTAAATTATAAAAGTATTCTTTTACACTCAGATGCGGATAATTTCATCTTTTTTTAATTTATTTTTTTGCAGGTTTGCAATTTTGCTATAAAAACGTCGAATTTACTTGGTATTGAAAAACACCAACGATTTTTTTTACAACGTGTTCTGCACTCCGAAAAAGGGGCCTCCAAAATGTATTGCGCCTGGGGCCTCGCCAGTGCTTAATCCGCCACTGAAATGAATTCTTGTATGTATGTTTTTGAATCTTTGGATTCGGAAGCCACAGGTCCGATTGCGATAAAACTTCGACAATAATTTAGCTTGCTCTTCTGGGAAGGACATAGGCGTATTAAAATTAACAAACAGTGTCGAAAAACTAAACTATTTGTAGATTTCAATGTTTTTTTACCATTCAACCTTCCGAGTATTCCAAAACGAAAATGGCCGCCGTTTGAATTTTGACACCGACACCGTACGGCGTTTGATTTCAAATTTGATGTTCGATTGTGTTTGATTCTTTCTATTTCAGATCTGTCAAATCGTATGGACATTGCATTTAAATGTGTTTCATGCATTAGGTGTGATTGTTTGTTATTTATGCGATGTTCTTAGATTGGTTTTATTTGGAATTAGAAACTGTACTCTTTTGACAAACACTTCAATTAATACTATACTATTTATATATAAAAGGTCAAAAAAATATTTCGTGATATTTGACAGCAAAAGTACATTGTGAATTATATTACATAACGTTAGTAAGCCATTATTTTATGGTTATTTTTAAAATTTTGTAACTTATGAATAAACTGCTCCGTACATAATTCCTGTGTCCACTGTCCTTGATGGAAAAGCATTATATATTTCATTTGTATTCATTCCACATTTATTTAATGGTTTTTCTTATTAAATGTTCTTATATAATCTTGAATGCAAAATTATTAACATAGGAGCATATTAGTATAGGAGCGCATAGGTAACAAACAAACAAACATTCATTTATATATACCTATATAGAAGATAAGATTATATTATACATTAAGTGTTAGATAAATATTTTCGTCCGCCTTAAATTTACTTTACTTTATATTTTAGATTAAGTTTTAGATAAATATTTTCACCTCGCTTTAAATTTACTTGATATTATATTGTACATTAAGCCTTAGATAAATATTTTCGCCCGCCTTTAATTTATTTGATATTATATTGTACATTAAGTTTTAGATAAATATTTTCGCCGCGCGCTTTTACTTTTAGTCATATGAGACAATTATTCCGAAATTAATAACTCTAATCTACCGTCGACTACTAGCGATAGTAAAATGTGAGAGATGGTTTGTTTCCCAATTCTCTGGAGAGTCAACGATCCGACTTACTGTGCTGAAGAGTGTCATGTGGTCAGGATTTTGCTCAGACGAGGGAATAATTTTGAGGGAATAGATAACGGAATTATTTTTATCTTTTTAGTACATTTAAATAAAACCTTATTTTTAAAAATATTTTTATTATAATTTATTTTATGCTTTTAAGTCGTTGCGTATGTAAATATCATGCTCAATTCATATCAATATACAATTAATATTATGTTTTAATCGTTTTTTTTAATGAATTAATTGTAGGACTTAAAAGTTCCCTGACGTTCCAACTTGAATTTTTACTTAGGGATCGGAACAGTTGCATAAAGCTCTGCGTCTGAGTTTTTGGCTAATTCATGAGTGAATTCATAGTATAGTATTGCTTAATATTACATATTCTTTATTATTATTTAACTAAAAATTACGTAATCTATTCATTTTGGCAAGATCATCAGCATTACGCGGTGCTTTTCACTTAATTTAGTACAATCTAAACTTAAGATTCGCAATCTGTCAAGTGACACAGGCTTGACTTACAGCAAAAGGTTTTTATTCTATATATACGATCGTATGATCAACTGTACTGTCCCGCATCTTATGTACAGTAGAAAGTAAGCCATGCAAAAAGAATTGAGTATTTACTTATTAAAAACCGTTTCATTGTGAAATGTTTATGTTTCATTTATATGTAATTCAAAAGTTAATGCTTGGTCTTTGTTCATTTTTAACTATTTTTTTATTTGACATAATATTTTTAGTACTAAGCAGCTCAGTCAAATCCATATTTTCACTAGTAAGTCTGTTTTTATGAACCGATTTATTCTCCTTTATTGAAGAAAAAGCTTGCTTATATTTATTAAATAAATGTTTTACATGAAAAAAATATGTTTCAGAAAAAGATTTAAGAGGCGCCACAAAATTAAAAAAAGGGCCGCATGCGGCCCGCGGGCCGCGGTTTTTTCATCACTGATTTAAATGTTATCAAATATGGTGCAACCTTGTTTTCTCATGTTTTTCTTTCATTCAAATAAAGTGAGCTGAAAACATAAATGAGTTGCGGACACTAATCTATCTTTTTGCTGAAATACTTGATTACCCATTACCGGCGGTAATTGCATTAAATCGCCAAATAGTAATATGTTGATACCACCAAAATATTCTTCGCTTCTCTTCAATTGTCTTAATCGGTGTTCGATTATGAACAGCATTTCTTATGGAACCATCCATGGAAATCTCATCGACAAAAACTAAACAATTTTCCAATATTGGTTTCTGTTCTTAAATACTTACCAATCTGCATCGATATTACATATATACCGTTTATCCTAAAGTCGAATTTGACCTCGTCTAAAATTCGGTCAAACTATTTCAGTGATTTGAATTTTTCGAATTTTGTATTGTTTCATTGGCAAAACTGTTTTATCGACAAAAATGTCACTAAATTTTCGATGATCAATCGACAGTTAAAGATTCGATACCCTGCACTTAATTCCATAACACCTTATCGTTTTAAAGCATAATCTTATAATAAAAATATAGCGCTATAATATTAAATTGCATTGAGACCGATTAATGCTTCTGTAAAGACGTGAGATCATTTCAAAACTGCTGACGTTTACGTTAAATTTTGACATTTCATAACATCGAACGCAAACGCAGTTATATTAAAATTAGCTTACAGTAGATATTTTATACAGAAATCAATGTTTGTATGTCTGCCATACCTTTCGTGCAACTTGCGCGTTGGTTATAGGCGTATAACAATTAAATTACAGTAGGTGGCGCGTGTGTCGTACCATAGACAATCGGCAGCAAACGTCAAACGGACACAAAAAGAAAGCATGCACTTCAATAAACACAGTTAAAACACCCTCTTTTTTCAAGTGTCATTGCAACGCTTGTAAGTATTTAAATAAAATAGAGCTATTATGTCGTCATATCCAGGTGTCTTAATGGCGCAATGGATAGGGCGCCAGAATGTCACTTGAAACAAAATTGAGTGTCGATAACTCATTATCGATTCTTGTCTGTTGAATATTTTTGTTAATACGAAAATAAATTGTTTTCACACAACATATAATAAAAACAAGCCATGACTTCAAAAATTCACACATAGATGTCAGTGAAAAATTAAGAAGCCCAAAATGGCGACAGCAACATGGATGTAAATTATTAATAAAAATAAACTATCTTTCGGAAAAAAAGACGAAATCTAAATTGGCGGCCAGCGGGACATACAGCCGTTCCTTCAGGCATACCTTCGAACGGGCATTATCGGCTATTAATATATATGTAGATATAAATAGATACATATATGTACATTGTAATAAATATTTTTCATTATAAATTGCAATATAAACTACATTTGTTTAGATCATCACTATTATGTAAGCACATATAAATTAATATTTTGAATGGTATCTAACAATATTTTATTTTGTCGCCCGGTACCTAAGTTCTTAAAAAATTCAATCCTGCCCGTTTCTCAAAAAGCTTGGTAAACGAATATATTTGAATATTTCGTTTGGCTTCAATCAATTATGTGGGTAACAGTGTAAACAAATATGTAATCTACACACTTCATAATTAATGATAAATAATTATTGTAACTTGAAATCTTCACTCATTCGATGAATCACTCCAAAAAAAGGGATCGTCATTCAGGCAATGTTTCCATGTAAACTTTTGACACGTACAATATAAATACTCAATAGATAAGGCTCTGTATTTTGGCGTATGAAAAAACATTTGGTTAAGTGATTATTGAAATCTGAAAATATACAAAGATAAGATTGAGCAAACTTACATCTATAGGATTATCGAAGATACCTTAAATGCACGTAGAGTCAACCTAATAGTAACGAAAGAGTTACTAAATATTTTAGATGTTTGCGATGGCAAGAATTATTTCCAATTTAACACTACAATTTCACTACAACAGAATGCTTTGCGATGTAAAACTGTCTATCACTGTTTTTAGCTAAGTTTTATATGAACTATTTATAAGATATTTTTTTAGGAACAAAACAGAAGCCAAACCTATAATCTATTGGTTTCGATATGTAGACGATATTCTTTGCTTGTTTAATGGAACGGATAGACAAATAAATAACTTTCATAATTTTATAAATTCATTAGATAAAAATATTAAATTCACTTTAGAAGTCGGAGGCAAGTATATTAAATTTCTTAACCTAAACATTAACATTGAAAACTGTTCTCACGAATCAAAAATATTTCGGAAGCAAACATTCTCTGATGCCGTAATTCATAAAAATTCAATTCACCCATTTTCTTATAAACTAGCCGCTTTTCATTCAGAAATTCATACACTTGTGGGTGTTCCTTTAAAACAGTGATGCACAACCTTTACCTTCTAGCGGGCCGCATAAAACAAATTATCGTGGGTTCGGGCCGCAAAGAAAAAAATGATTTAAAGTACGCTCAATCCTTTTTTATACAGAACATATGTACGTTCCATGTAAAACAGCCTTAAAATCGTGTTTAAAGATCAAGTGAATAATAGGTTCTATTATATTATGTTGACCGTGTTTAAGCCATGCAAAAAAAGGATTATGAGTACTTGCTTATTAAAAATCGTTTCATTGTGAAATATTTATGTTTCATTTATATGCAATTCATAAGTTAATGCGTTCTTGGTCTTTGTTAATTTTTAACTTTTTTTTTAATTTGACATAATATTTGTAAGCCTGTTTCTATGAACCGATTTATTCTCCTTCATTGAAGAAAAAGCTTGCTTACATTTTTGCTTACATTTGCTTACATAAATTGCTTACATTTGTTTAATAAATGTTTTACGTGAAAAAAATATGTTTCAGAAAAATATTAAAGGGCCGTCACAAAATTCAAAAAGGGCCGCGGTTTGTGCATCACTGCATTAAATGAAATAAACTTTAATATCGAATTGAAAATCATCAAACAAATTGCCATCAACAATGGATACGATATGTCTCTTATAGAAAGTCTTTTATCAAAAAAACAAACTAAACTTGTAGAAAAAATGTTATTTAAAGGTAAATTGTCAAAGGACATAGAACATACTAGGTATTGGCGTAGAATCATTTATTTAGGAAATACAAGTCTTCAAATTAAAAAAACAGCTAGCTGATAGTGTTAGACCAGCTTTTTATTGTAAAAACTTCTTAGACAAATTATTAGTTAACGATAAAGATAGAATACACTACTTAAATAAATCCGGGCTTTATTTAAGTAGAGATGATTGCAATGCTTTTGTTGTGCAACATTTTATATCGGGAAAACCGAAAAGGCATTGAAGACTAGAGTATCAGTACACATGGCAGCTTATAGATTGAAAAAAAGACAGTCTACTTTTGCCAATCACTTAATTTCGGAAAGACGCGTGTTCAATCTGGAACAAGGGATAAAAATGTTACATCCAAATACGGACCCCTATAAGCTCCTCTCAAATCTTTTAGTGTACATATAGTGAAGATTTTCCAATGCCGTTTTGTGCGTCATAGTAAAGTCGTCCCATTTAATGAATTGATATGATTAAAGGCGCGAAACGTTTTTGTTTTAGCTGTTTCACGAATTTCGAATCCATAGTCTCAGGAATTTACGGATCTCCCAAATACTGCAGGACAAATACAGAAGAGTCTTTTAAATGCGAAGGTATTTTGAAGAACATGCGGGGGAGCATCGACAGGAACGGAACCAAACTGGTGCAGTTGGATCCGTCTCTGCTCCTCGACGAGGTTCCGTCCTACTTCCAGCTCGACCCTCCGAAGTGTGGCTTCCTCAAAAGGCGTCGGCTTTAGTAGATAATGTGCGTACAATATAGTCATGTATTTTTTAATTACCGTATCTGGGCCCTCTCCGGCTCTAAGCTGTCAACGTGAGCACGCGTTAAAAGATCATGGAAGGGTCTCATAGTCTCGTACAATTGATTGCAATACTAATATTAACGAAGACGGGGCTGTAAGTATTTTCGGTACACATCTTTCAAGATTGATAGCAAAACTTCGAGTTGCGGTGTACGCATTCTCATATAATATAACCGACTGTCAGTTCCTTGTTTATATGTTTTTTTTCATTCCCTGTCACTACAGTCCGGTGTGAACCTCGGCCAAAATCCACTCTGCTCGTTGCCCGCATTCTTATACCGATTGCTGACTCCAGCACTGACATCCACAGAACCAAGTTGTGGTCTTCCGACGCTTCGTATTCCATCAGGAGTATAAAATATGAAACGTATCGGAGGCTTACACCATACGTATCTTGCTCAGAGTAGGCGTTGAGTTTTGCCAATCTCTTGCTGATCACCATGGAGGGTATTCACCTTATGGCTGTGCCAGCAGCATCCAAAGCATAAAACTATATGTTCAAACAATTGCAGCTTCTGAAAGGCGTTCAGGCCTCTGACCCATATGCCAGTTAATTTTTTCAACTTTACACATGACAACAACAAAGATGAATCTTTTAATTGTTGTTATTTAACTTGCCTGTCTGTGAAAATAATAATAGTTTTCCCCTCTTTTCTTGCTTTGTCGAGAGAAGTGTAAAGAAGTCTTTCGGGGTATGAATTGGGTCTGGCAGTCTTTTCATCTAATAACACTATCTTGGCAATAAAATCAATGGCCAAGCTCAGCTTCCACAAATCACTGCCAAGTGCCACTCGATGCTTCAATTGGAACATTTGCCAATTCTGTCAGGTCTACAGGAAGGAAAAAATCGATATTATATTTGCTTGATGGCTGTTATTTTTTAACGTTTGATGTTAAAACGTACATATGATTTGATTAACTATCTTGCATACTCTTAAAAGCCAACCATGTGATAGACTAACAAAAAGTTCTCGTTGTTCTGACAAAACCTTTTTGTTGTGTCATTAATGTCATTAGATATATTTAAAAAAAAATGATTATTTTATCTTGCGTACTCTTAAAAAGTCAACCATGTGATAAACTAACAAGAAATCCTCGTTGCTCCATCAAAATTGTTTTACTCTGTAATAATATCGATAAAATAATAAAAAAAACAAATAATTCTATTATGTATTGTTTTAAAAAACCAACCGTCTGTTAGGCCAGTGTTTCTCGACAAGGAGCCGTGTGCCCCCCCCCCCAGGAGAGTCCTCGTTGTTCTTTAAAAATCTTTTTTTTGTGCGATAAAGTGATTGGATATATTTACTAAATTACAATATCTCACACACTTAAAAATGGATTGACAGGCAGTCCTCTTTTCACCGAAAAAAATATAAACAAATATAAACAATTCTACTTAACAACTCCTCTTATATAAAATATCTTAGGAAAGCCTTCACAAGGGTAGGTAACAACAAGTCCTCATTTCTCCATTAAAATCATTGTATTTTGTCAAGAAAGTGATTATATATAGCACATCACTCAATAAGTCCCGGGCCTAACTAATAAAACAACAACGTTTAGGCAAAAATCAACTTTATTCATCAAGATACACTTCTTCAAGAGTGATACAGTCCAGCGCTCCACCAACTTTTTTATAAATTTTCTGTAGAACGATTTGTTTTTGCTTTCAAAAAAGGCTTCAACTTCGGCACTTCTTCATTTGTGCCAAACCTCTTTTTCTGGAGCATTTTTTTGAGGTCTTCAAACAGCCAGTAGTCACTGGGGACTAGATCTGGACTATACAATGGGTGGCAAAGCAATTCGAAGCGTAATTTGTTCAATTTGACCATCGTTTTCATCGACTTCTGACACGGTGCATTGTCTTGGTGAGACAGCACTATTTTCTTTTGCATTTGAGAACAGTTTGTCTTTATTTATTCACTCAGTCGTTCCAACAACTCCATTTAATATTCACTATTAATAGTTTTGTTTTTTTTAAGGTAGTCAATGAACAAAATTCCATGCTCATCCCATAACACGGAGGCCGTAACCTTGCCAGCTGACGTTTGAGATGTTGGTTGCTTTGGACGTCTTTTACCGACTGCTGTCCAGTCAGCTGACAATCTTTTTGACTCAGTCGTGTAGTAATGGATTCATATTTTATCCATTGTCACTTATCGACTTAAAAAAATCTGTTTATTTTGCTTAAAAAGCTCCAAGAAGCGCTCTGAATCTTCGATGCGTTGTTGTTTTTAATCGACTGTGAGCAAACGCGGCACCCACTTTAAACACAGCTTTCTCATTGACAAATGTTCATGCAAAATTGTAGATATACTGCCATCTTTTATTGTCCTCAATGTAAATCGGATGCAAACCTTTATCAATCTTTATGGAAATATACTTTGACCGTTTTACCAGGGGTGGGCTGGAGGCGGTTCGCAGGGGCCCGGGCGAGCCCTTTGATAATTTTAGTTGGGTCAGCGCTTTTTTATATTATGAAAAACAATATTTTCTGGCTCAATCAGTACTTAACTGCAATTTATGACCCATATATTATCTACAACAGTTTCAGTATAACGTTTGACTGAAAGAATAGTACCTATTTCTGCGTAAATTTTATATCTCTTCACTCTTGCAATCTGAGGTAGGTAATTTTATTTTTCAGCTATAGATATTAATAATTTTACGGTATATTGCGTATCGTTACTTAATTTAAGTATAGTAAAAATTAATTGTTTTGATATATATTGTGTAAAATTGTAGGTAAAAGATTGATAAAGAAATCCGCCCATTGAACAGAACACTGCGAATACGTATGTGATTGCCTTCCTTTTGCTAGCCTTTTGCTAGCGTATTGGCAGCCCACCGATGCGTTTTACCTTCCTTTCAACGCTTTTATTACATGGCTGTTAAGTCGGATAAAAATGACTCTTACTTCGGCTTTAAATTGAAAGCTACTAAGACTCCGACTCCGAATTGATATTTACACATATCGATGGCTAAGTTCCATACTGATACAACTAAAAATTGTTAGCTTTGAGATATGGTTGGCTGACCAATGTTTTGGCACATCTAAACTGTGTTGTAGAAAGGTGATATTTATTGTTTGTCTCATATCTTTAGTGAGTCATTTTGTTATCTATCTCAATTCAATTAAAATTTATTGAAACTTTGACATAACCATAAAATGATATTTCGAATCGTATATAAAATATATGTAACCGAGATATTGTTTATATTTCTTTATTTCCATTATGCAAACTTCTGCATACCGGGAGAAAACTTGTATTTTTTTCTAGATGTTCTTTTGTGGATCTATATAAGAGATGTGTTCGAATATAATGGGGTAATATAACTCAAAACATCAACTTTTCGACTTATCGTTTTATAAAACTAGGACATCGATAAATATATTTCGCGGGATTTTTTAGTCCAACAAGATAATATATTAAATTTGAATCGTTCAAACCTTCACCTTCAGTCGAAATCTTAAAAGATAATATATTATGTTTTCGTGTAATGTCCATTTCCAAAATAACTGCTATAAACGCTTTGATTTGATATGCAGTTATCGGATTTCATTATCTCATATTATTTGAATGTATTCTGGTATCTTATTAGCATATTTATTTATTTCAATGGTTATCATGTTCAACAATTGAAAATTAAAAAAAGATTGACGTAAGAAATGGGTTCAACTGATTTTGGGTAACAATGCTCGAGTCCTAATAACTCGTTAAATAGAATAGGCAAGGGTGAAGTGAAATTAAAATTTTACTAAAATCTGTTCCACAATTGTAATTCTCTGCGTATTTTCGGCTGGATGACGTCACGTGTGAATTTCTTCAACCATAAGAATGATTTGGCATTATGGGTATTATATTATATAAAAAACTTTCAAAATATGAAACGTCTAAATTTCACGGCCGACGAAAACAAACTGAAGTAAAAATCTCCACATCCGAAATATCCAGATTTCAAGCAGCGATTTTTACAAAAATAAAGAAAGCACTTTTATTGCGAAGTGAATCCCCAATATTTCGAGCCATGTAAATTTTATGAAATGCATAATTCTGTTCCGCAAGTCCTCGGATAAATTCTTGAAATATTATTTATATTTATCTCTTTATGGGTCATTGTATTTGGTACATGCTTAGCCGAAATCATCATATACACTTTCAACCAGCGATTTTCAAACTAGTACTAAGCCAATATCGTTTTTTTTAATTACGTGAAAAATATGAAATGCAAATTCTTTTGATGTATCTGATTTTTTTGTTGACTCAATGCGTGTTTTTTTCAATTGCCCTGATTGAATGCTTTCAAATTACCTCTGCATTCAAATTATTTATTGTACTGAAAATATCAATAGGTATGAAATTCGTAGTAATAAAAAATATTTTTTTTATTATATAATGTTTGCATGTAAGTGCGGCCCTTAGGAAAATTTAATTTGCTTGGCCAGGCCTGGCTTAACGTATACATATTGTAACTTTAATTTTCGTATATTTCTGTATAAATATTTCATTTTATTTATTCATATTATGAAGGTTGGGGAAGCCGCCAATACTTTTTTTGAGACGTTGTTTTTTTTACCATGTCCGCTCCCAATGTGGAGCATATGGACTCCTAATGGAGTTTATCTCAACATAAGTGTTTCTACGAGAACTGCTTGTTACTCAGTTGCTCAACCTCTCTTTTTTCAAAGAGAGTAGGAATAGATGGATAGGGCTAGGACAGGATTAGTGGTTGGCTAATCGCTCTCGATACGCCCCGTTCATAGGATGGGATAGCTGTTAGGGGGAGTTCATTACATCACATACATCCATGCCTTCGAACAGAAATTCATAAATCGATTGAAAAATTAATTAAAAAAAACGGTCCATAATGGGATTCGAACCCGTGACCTACGTAGCCGAAACCAACGACGTTGACCACTCGACCACACAGGCGGCTAAAACAGATACAGCTAGAAAACAGTTAAAAATAATTTATTTTTATTCATGTCAGCTCCCAACATTTTTTTTTCTACGACAACTTCCTGTTACTCAGATGTTCAAGCAATCTTTTTCGAATAGAAAACGGATAGAAAGAATAGGGTTAAGACAATAATTACAGGTCAGCTAATTACTCTCACTACGCCCTGTAATTTTAGAATTGGAAGGGTAGGAAGGAATCTTCAGACATCACAAACATCCTTGCCTTAGAAAAAAAAATATGAATTGTTTGAAGTGTGATTCGAACCAAGCGTCTCGGAAGTAAATGACGGTGACCACTGCACTACAGAACCGAATCACAACATTAATTTATTATTTTTGAAATAAATTATCCTAGAAGTATAGCAGTTTTGTTGGGACCTACGGCGCAGTGGTAAGCGTTTTTGGCTTCCGCGCCGAATCTCACAAACTCGAGTCCCAGTAAAAACAGCATTTTTTCGATCGATTTATCGACTCCGGTTCAAAGCATGGGTGTATGCGATGTCTAAAAATCCCCTCCCACCCTTCTAATCCTTCAATAACTGGGTGTAGTGATAGCGATTAGCTAAACACTAGTCCTCGTAACAAACAGTTCTCGTATAAAAAGTAATGATGAGATACCTTCATAAAGAGGTCATATGCTCAACATTGGGTCTGCGCTAGGGATTCCAACTCGGATATCCGGATATCCGATATCCGGATATATCCGGCCCTTTTTAACTATTCGATATCCGGATATTTGGGGAAATATCCGGATACTATTCGTTATAATTTTTAATGAAATATTTTACAAAATCGGCGAAAGATGATATGAATACTGGAGCATTTACTACCTGCAAGAAACCATTACTTAAGAGTAGTGTTTTTTTTTACCTTCCCCAAACTCGGGTATTATGAATAAATATCTCATCTTGTTATCTTAATACTTAAAAGTTCGACGAATCGGCTCGGACTCGAGGTAAAAAAAAACCTTTAATGTCGAAATTTCATTCATTGCAGTAATCAAATGCAGCTACAAATTTTCAATATTTTAATATGATGGAATAGTATTGAAATGTATATTGTCTCTTTCTAAGACATTTCAGAAGTGGGAGATGATTTAGTGAGGATAATAATAAAGAACTTAGCAATAATAATGCAACGTTATTAACGGCCGAGGGAGTTTATAAATTTGTATTCAATAAGTTGGAAACATTTAGAAGTTCATTAAGTGAAGAATGTTTACATGCGATTAAAAAGAGAATGAACGAACACCGACATAAAAAAAAATTCTAACACTCGTGATATATCTACAAAGTGGAAATGTTCCCAGTTCTAATGAACATTTTCGATACTCAAATAAATATGAGGCCATTTCTTTAGCACAAAGTATTATTAAGAGAATTCACCCAAATTTGTTATCTAGTAATGATGAAATCTCTCAGGACTCTGATGTAGAAATAACATCTCTCTCTTTTTCGACTTCCGAATTGGAACATGAAATGCTTAATTCTATTTTATCTCTCGCGGAAACTGACGACAATCTGAAAAAAGATTTTAAATACTTAAAATTTGGACGTGTTGCTTAAAACACTTCTAACAATAAAACCAACATCAACTGCAACGGATCAAGTATATTCAACAGCAGGACAAGTTAAAACTAAATTAAGATCAAATTTAAATTATGATACATTTAATACTTTCTTATTTTTAAAATATGAATTGTTAAAATCTGAATAAATGACTTATGTATATTACAAATGAACTCGTTTTTAATGTATTATTTTAGTACATAAATTTATATATGTAGTAATGTTTTGTTATTTTCATACTTACTGAAACTATCCGGATATCCGGATATATCCGGATAGTTTCAGTTTTACTATTCGATATCCGGATAGTTGAAAATGACGAATAGTTGGAATCCCTAGACTCTACTCCTATTGGAAGTGGACATGGATTTTTAAAAAAATAGCAGTACAAATACATTGCGACTCTATGTATACATATTGACTATTGTCGTACGAAATCAATCACACCACTTCCCCTGGCCGATAATAAATGTTATTGAGAAGCATTCATGTCGATAAAATAAATTTTCAGATATCACCAGTGCATATTTCGTTTTATATAACATTTAACCTGACGTTTTTATTGTTGCGAAACGCATATATTTTACTCGCGCAGCTCTTTCCAAAATATTTTGATTGCGGTCAGTTCAATCAATACAGCAGGAATTAAAACCGATTGTCAATTTTCCACGTGTATAACGTAAAAAAAAAGATCCTTTCAAAAACTATGCATATGTTAAAAAAATTGCTCATCAAGAAAGTTTTTGCTGAATTCAAAAAGATAAAGTGAAAAAAAAATGTAATGAAGTAAAATAAATGTTTCAAAATATGTTAATTTATGTATTTAACAATCATAAGTCATATATTCACCAAAAATATTGAATGATATTCGCATAAATATACGTTCATTTGGCCACGTAATATGACACCAACCAATCGTCGCAAAATCGACAACCCTGTCTTTTTGCATGGTAAATGAAATTTTGACACGTGAGGTTTAAAGGTTAAGAATACCAGGTTAGTCTTACAAAAGTTAGGAGGTGGCGTCATATATAATATATGTCAGGCCCGGGACTTATTGAGTGACCTATGTATATAAGCCTAACAATAACATCTTGCATTCTCTTAAAAGGCCAACCATGTGATAGACTAAAAACTAGTCCTCGTTGTTCTGTGAATACAACTAACAACAACTCCTCGTTGATCCATCGAAACCTTTTATAATGCCTAACACATGATAGTTCTCTTAAATTTTTGGAATTGAGGGCTACAATAACTATAAGTCCTCTTTGCGCTGTTAACAAAACGTATTCTGCCGAACAAGTAATGACATATATCGCTGTAATAAAGGCGACGACAGGTTGTCCTCTTTAAACCTGAAAATGTTCTAAATAGCAATTCTAGTGAAGAACTCGCTGCAGTGGCGTAGCAAGGGGGGGGGGGGCACATTTCTGTGAGCGGCATATTCGAAAATGAACAGAAAATAGGAGTATATATATATATATATATATATATATATCTATATATATAAAACAAAGTGGGGTTATTTACACCACGTATATCTCGAGAATTACTGCACGGATTTCAATGATCTTTGATTTATTAAATTCGTGTCAGCCTAGAATAGCAGAATAAGCATTAAAACATCGGAAAAATATCACGGGAAAGAAATTATAAAGAAAATAATATTCTCATACAGAACAAGATTTTCAAATGACGAATAGCTTCAAATAATGACATGTTGTTTTATGCTGGGTTCAGGTAGATGACACTAGATGGCACTGTATTTATACGATTGACTTTTAAATAATTTTAAATTTAGAGTATAATCGATGATATGAAATGAAAACGAAAGAAAATCGGATAATATTGAAATGAGGTTATGTTTATAATTAGGTATGATACATTTTTTGACAACAATATAACGATGTTGGTCTACACTTCGCCGCTACATCGAAGACATTTTAACGTCGAAAGCAAGGCGGTGCGGTTCCTGATCACTCGAATGACTACCGATGCTCTTGGTCGCATTTAAGAAATTCTTTCTGAATCTCCAGATACGCCCATAATTTTCTATCATTATTTTGACATGCTTCCTATCGAATCCATGTGAACTGTGGAACAAGGTACAAGGATGACATGTCAGAAGACATTTACATCAAATTCGTGTCAGTTCAGGGAATCTCGATCTCGAGATGAATGAATAGATACATAACCAGGCTTTGCTTTAGATCGAAGACATGTGTTCCCTCATGTGCGGCAGTGTGTTAGTCAAGTTAGGAATGCCAACACCAGATCGTGGAATGAACGTCGCTTTCAATCGAGAAGCGGAACGTGAACGTGAATATGGTCGAGATGCATTGGACCAATCAGTTCAAACGAATATACCACTGTTGAGCCCACAATAGAAGGAAGTGTACGATACGTTAATGAATGCAATTGATGATGGAAATGGTGGCTTATTTTGCCTCGATGTGCCCGGTGGAACTGGGAAGATATTCTGTATGTCATTGAGTATGGCTACTGTTTGTGCGAGATCCGAAATTGTTGTAGCAGTTTCTTCTTTTGGAATAGCGGCTACGTTGATAAAAGCATGCCGAACGGCTCATTCAGCGTTGAAATTTCCGTGAAACCTCCAAACGACTGAAAAACTGACATGCAATATTGCGAAACACTCAGCAATGGCCGAAGTTTTGGAAGCGAGTAAAATCATCAACTGGGATGAATGCACAATGGCGCACAAACGCGCATTGGAAACACTCAACCGAACTATGAAAGATCTGCGCAGTGACTCAAGATGTTTTGCAGGCGCAATGATTCTATTATCTGGCGATTTCAGCCAAACACTACCAGTCATTCCAAGATTGACCGCTGCCGATGAAATAAACGCTTGCCTCTGCTGACGACAAACATGCGAGTTGCATTGCTAAACGATCCATCTACCGATGATTTCTCCAAGCAATTGTTGACTACCGGTATCGGCCGTGTTCCTGTCGACGAATCGAACAGATTGATTTCGTTTCTGCTGATTTTTTGCAATTTCGTCTCAACGAAAGACGGCTTCATCAACAAAATGTTCCCGAACATCTAATCACAAAAATCACAATTGGTTGATTGAACGAGCAATTCTTGCAGCAAAGAACAAAGATGTGGATCATTAAACTTCAAAATCAAATCGTTGATCTACTGCATTCCTTTAAATCTATTGACTGTGCCACGTGAATTACATCATTTCAATGATATTAAAATACTTTTCATTTTGAATTTTGCACATTTATTGAACATAATTCATTTTGAGTATTTATTTAAACTGAATTTCACTCATCCAATAAATTAACACAACATTTTTTGATTCTGAGGCGGTACGAAGTTCGTCGGGCCAGATAGTATATATATATAAAAATCAATGTGTGTTTGTTTGCTTAATTTTTGGTCTTTATACATTTAAAAACTGCTGATCCGATTGCAATAAAACTTCGACAACCTTTAAGCTTTCACTTCCGGGAAAGTTATAGGCATATTAAAATTAGCATACAGTGTCGAAAAACTAAAATATTCGTAGATTTCAATGTTTTTTACCGTTCAAACTGCTGAGTATATCAAAAAAAAATAGTCGTCGTCCGAATTTTTGAACGGCGGCTATTTTGTTTTGATATATTGACAATCCAACAGCATTCAGAGAATTCAAATTTTACGGTCGATTGTTAGTATTAAAAATGGAATATTTCAAATCTGTCAAATTAAATTTTTACGTTACATTTAAATGTGTTTTGTGCATTAGGTGTGATTTTTTGTTTGTATTTTATGTGTTGCCATTAATCGCACATGATTGCAATAAAAGTTTGACAAACTTTTTGCTCACACTTGGGCAAAGGTTATAGGCATAATAAAATTAGCTTACATTAGGTATTTTATATAAAAATCAATGTTTGTTTGTCTGCCATACCGTTCATGCAACTTGCGCGAAGGTTATAGGTGAATTACAATTAAATTACAGTAGGTGGCGTGTGTTGTACCATAGACAATCGGCACCAAAAGTCAAACGGACAGAAAAAGAAAGCATGTTCTTCAATTAAAACACAAACTCCTTCTTTCTTCAAGTGGCATTGTTACGCTTGCCGGGTACCGGCTAGTATTATCTTATACTAGCTGACACGACGAACGTCGTACCGCCTCAGAATCAATAAATGTAGTGGTGGCTGAATTTAATTCAGTTGAATGAATACTCAAAATGAATTATGTTCAATAAATGTGCAAAATTAAAAATTAATTTTAATAACATTGAAATGATGTAATTCACGTGGTTCAGTCAATAGATTTAAATTAATGCAGGAGTCGATGTTTTGAGGCAAGCGTTTATTTCATCGGAAGCAGTTGATCTTGAAATGACTGGAAGTGTTTGGCGGAAATCGCCAGATAGTGGAATTATTGCGCCTCCAAAACATCTTGAGTCACTGCGTAGATCTTTCATAGTTCGGTTGAGTGCTTCCAATGCGGAGGAAAAATAAACCACCATTTCCATTATCAGTTGCCTTCATTAAAGTATCGTACACTTCAGTGGCGGTTCTAGGTACTGGGCTAGGTGAGCTAAGCCCGACCTGCATTTTTCACCCAAAACTTTAGATGGCTGAATAAAAATGAACAGCAATTCGGCCGCTGAACAAAATAAACACATTTATAAGCATAACTTACCTTTCCCAAGTGAATATAATATCTTTGTTTTAATTTTACTCTGTCAATATAAGACAATTTTACGTCTACCTACAATCATATTCTCACAATTTTAAACTGAGCCGGCATAAAAAAAAACAATAACCCTATAAATACTTCACAGGGAACAGGCAACGTCACGTCAGTCTGGCAACACCACTCAGGGGCTAGCGATGTTTAGCCCGTAACCACAGACAATATTTCTTTACACTGGGGCGCAATCAAGCACGATTCGATTTTTTTGTATTTGTATGTACGGAAACGTCATCAAACACAAACGATTGTGATTCAATCTGTCAAGCTTCTGTTGATCGTTGGGGGCTAAACAGAATCTGCCCATTACGCATACTTATGCATTGAAACACAAAACCAATATCGTTGTATTGTATGAAAGTGACAGGTATTGACTTTCAGTGTGACAGTTCTGTATTGCTTTTAGTAGGTACTTGTTATTTCACTTTGAAAGAGACGAATTTAAGGATTCCGTATTCTATTATTTCTTAGTTACATTAGCATTGATTTTATTACATAATAATTTATGCATTGCAGTAGTGTCGTAGTATTTGTTAATTTGCTTGTATATTAATGTATAAGGTGAAGTGGAAATATGCTTTTCTCTAGCCCACCCAAGATTTTAGGTCAGGAACCGCCACTGGTACACTTCCTTCTATTGGGGGTTTCACTTTTTGCCTTACATTCGTTCGAAGTGATTGGATGATGGTTCAATGCATTTCGATCATATTCACGCTTACGTTCCGATTCTCGATTGAAAGTATCGTTCATTCCACGATCTGGTGGCGCACCATGCAGGCATGAGGTAACACATGTCTTCAATCAAAAGCAAGGCCTGGTTATGTGTCTCCTCATTCACCTCGAGATCGGGATTCCCTGAACTTACGCGAATTCGGTGTAAAGTGTCTTCGGATATGTCATCCTTGTACTTGTTCTACAGCTCACGTGGATTTGATGAGAAGCATGTCAAAATAATGATAGTAAATAATGTGCGTATCTGATACGGAGATGCAGAAACAATTGCTTCAGCGATTGTCACGTCCCAATGAGTATCGTTTTCAAGCAAATTGAGCTATTGACATGCGGCAAAAAATGTTGAGCATATTACGCCATTGACAGTTTGAAGAGATTCAATGATGTCGACTCACGAACATTCACCAGCAACAACCGCAAGTAGAAGCATTCGTCATTCTTCGGATGAACTGTGTAAATGCGACCAAAACATCAGTAGAACGCACATCTGGATGATCAGAAACCGTATCGCCTTGCTTCCGATGCAGAAATTTCTTCGATGTAGCGTGCCACGTGTAATAACGTGGCATCTCAGAGAAGAGCAACATTTTTGCAAACGGATCGTTACTTTGTTATAACGGACTCATAATAACAAAGAACGCAACATTGCCGGAATCTTCAATATTATGTTTGAGATTATCTTTCATTAGAAAAAAAATATATTATTTTTTTGTTTATTGTTCACACATACAAGCAAATCAAAAATAAATTAATGATTTGATAGTATTCTATAACAATATAACATACATAAATAGAATACGGATTTTTTTTTTACATACTTTCTGATTTTATGTACTTTCATTCGTCTTTTCACATTTCAGCATATATTCTAGCGACGATGATGGACATGAGACATAAATTCCTAAAAGTTTTATTTTATAAAATGAATATTGAAGATTTTGACCCTAGGGCGATGATTTTAGCTTAGAATTCTGACACAGCCAAGTTCGTCGGTACATGTCTAGCTCATAGTATGAAACAAATGTCATTTTCATTATTTGAAGCTGTTCGTCGTTTGAAAACTGTATAAGAATATTAATTTTCTTTCCCGTGATATTTTTCCGATGTTTTAATGCTTATTTTGATATTCTAGGCGGACACGAATTTAATAAATCAAAGATCGTTGAAATCCTTGCAGAAATTTTCGTGATATACGTGGTGTAAATAACCCCATTTTGTTTTATAGATATAAGATATATAATATGTATAAATGAATGTTGCTAATTTTCGGTCGCTATAGACTCGAAAGCCGCTAATCCAATTGCAATAAAACTTCGACAACCTTTTAGCTTGCACTTCTGGGAAGGTTATAGGAATATTAAAATTCACTAACAGTGTAGAAAAACTAAAATATTCGTAGATTTCAATGTTTTTTTACACTGCAGTATAACAAAAAAAAAATGGTCGGCGTTCAAAATCACCGACAGAATTTTGAACAGCGGCCATTTTTTTTTTTTGATATATTGACAATTCAAATTTGACGTTCAATTGTTTGTATTAAAAATGGAATCCAATGTGAGTGTAATTTGAATAACTTTAAACATTGTCATATTAATTCTATTATATCTTCTTCTTCTTAATAATATACAAAAATGAATGTTTGTGTATTGGAACTCTATGGCAACGGTCGGCAAAGGGTGGTCCGCGAAAAAATTTTGGTGGTCAGCAGAGAAATCTGACATTATTTAAGTCTTCTAATCCTACCACCAGAAAAAAGTCTTAGACATGGTAATATTTAGATAATGGATCCGTTTGGAGTGAACATTGAAGATACTAATTTATGTATGAACCTAAAGGAAAGCCTCATCGATCTTTCATCCAACGACACTCTCAAAGTTAAATTTCATTCATCCCTATCAAGACCTCAGTTTTGGTTTTCTATAAAATATAAATTCCATTTGCGTGAAGAGGCGATAAAAATTCTAATTCAATTCTCCACAACACATTTATGCGAAAAAGCCTTTTTATTTGTCACAGCAGTCAAAACACGGTATCAATCCTGGCTTGAAATACATTTAGTGTATTTCAAATCTGTCAAATCGTGTGGTCTACATTTTGACATTACATTTAAATGTGTTTCGTGCATAGGCGTGATTGTTTTTTTGTATTTTATGCGTTGCCATAAATCACACACGATTGCAATAAAACTATGACGAACTTTTTGCTCACACTTGAGCAAAGTTTATAGGCATATTAAAATTAGCTTACAGTAGGTATTTTATATAAAAATCAATGTTTGTATGTCTGCCATACCGTTCATGCAACTTGCGCGTAGGGTATATGCGTATTACAATTAAATTACAGTAGGTGGCGCGTGTGTCGTATCATATACAATCGGCAGCAAACGTCAAGCGGACAGAAAAATAAAGCATGCACTTCAATAAACACAATTAAAACACAAACACTTTCTTTCTTCGAGGGACATTGCAACGCTTACCGGGTACCGGCTAGTATGAAAATAAAGATTGATATGTAGACAGAACCAATGTAAGCAATATCACTTTCACTATATTTTCTTCGGCCAGTGGACGATATATACTTTTTTGAAGGCGGCATTTTTAAAATTTTCAAAGGTAAAAAAACAAATACATACAAATTGTTTTGGATATAAAATCAATGCGAGCTTTCTTTTAATATTATGCTTTCTTTCGACTAATTTGTGCTTTGTGACTCACTGATACAACCAAGGCTGTGGAGTCGTGTAAAAAAAAGACGAATCCGACTCCGACTCCAGCTTTAAAATAATTATCGACTCCGACTCCAAATATATTTTTCAAAATTTTCATTTTAACTTATATATAAGTGGCGGCTCGTCCATACGCACTGTGGGACTGTAGCACCCCCAGACAAATTGAAAAAAATGTAAATATGTACATAAATTGATATCATACACCTAGGGCTTTTTAATTTCAATGTTGCACGAAAACCGGCTTTATCCGGTTTTCGAAGTTTTACAAAAATTAATTCAATTAAAATAGCGAGAAAAAAATCATTTGTTTTGTTGTTTATATTTTCTTCTTCTTTGGCCATGTTCGCTCCCTATGTGGAGCATATGGCCGCCACGCGGCACCTCCATGTTTCCCTGTCTCCTGCCAATTGCTTTGCTTCCTCCCATGACATGCCAGCATCCCTCAGTTCCGCCGAGTACATCCTATGGATAGTACCCGACGGACGTCCGGGACGCCGGAATCCCATCGGTCGAAAGAAAGGGCAGGCAGGATTGAGGCTTTCCGGAGGCATCCGCAGCACGTGACCCAGCCAGTTCCAACGTCTCTCCATAACCACTGACGTGACAGGACGCAGTCTTGTACGTTTTGTTGTTTATTTATATACATAATAATACACAACAATCAATTATTTGGTGTCACTCTTCAGAAAATATGATTTAAGAAAACACAAAACGTCCATTGATCGTTTTGTAACAAAATTTCCTGATATAGAAAATACCCTTTCGCTGGGTAATGATGTGGGGCATATGGTCTTTAAGCCGTCAAATAAAAGATTCAAATTTTCTGTCCTTTTGTTTAAAGAATCGTTTACGGAGAATTCGGCACAACCGGTTATGAAGTTGAAAAACCGGTTTTCGAATGTCACAAATTTAGAAAACTTTTTTTTAAATTTTTTTTTGAAAACCGACAAGCCCTACATACACCGCGGTTATAATATCAAAAAATGACGCACATAAATCTTGAGCAGTTTTCGATAATAAAATACAATCCAAATGTATTTTTTTTTATTTTTAATCTACCGCAGCTCCCCCAGATATATAACCTACGAGCCGCGTCTGTATATATATTTGTATACCATCAGATCATCTGAAGTCAGCCAAGAATCAAATGTCAACACTTTGTGCTAATTTGTTTGAATACACATCATTAAATATATTTTTCAAAAAAAATTCGAGCCGCACATTTTTCACGACTCTGACTCTTACTTACTCTTAATTACTCTTATACTTTTGCAATTTATTTAAAAAAATCTCTTATTTAATTTACATTCATACCATATCGACCAGTGGCGACTTTTGACTTTAGCGATTTGTACACTCGAAAAAATAAAAAAAACAGTCGGGGTCGTCAGTTATTTCCGACTACGGTAACGACTCCAACTCTATAGCCATGTTTTTAAACTCAGTCGTGTTGACAGTTGGTCAAGTAACTAACCGTTAATGTATACTTGTCTGTGCCGTTAATAAAATATCTCAGAAAAAACACAAAGAAAGGATTGACAAAGTATTGATCTTATTATGTAATCGATACTACCCTTTCGATTATTCGATATGTTGTTTCGTAGTGTTATAAGGGAATCGGTACACACATGTTAACACACCCCGTTCTCCTAAAGTAGAATTTGAGAGAGAGAAAAAAAATAATTAAACTCTCTCTCGCCTCCGACTTGTCGGATTTGGTATGAACAGGTGGTCTCAAAAAGGTAGGCAAATTTCTATGGGATTTTTGGGAAACCTAAAACTACAAAAAATACCAATGAAATAAAACTCAATCAAGGTCAAGTTTTTAAATGTAAACATTTATTCTGGTCTACCTACATGCCATTACAACTTAATACAAGTATGGTAGGTATACAAAAATATTTAAAACAGTTCAAGTTCCAAACACAAAGGAATTGAAAAATTATAAAGTCCACCTGCGATAATGAAGTTACCTATTATTTCGCTCCAAGCGTTATATTATAACTTCATTCAAAATCGAAGTGTAATCGATAACAGGAAATCTTTAGGAAAACAATTTTTGCAAAATAATAATAGACAATTAAAAACAAATTCAATATTGTAATAGTAAAAAAAATTAAAACGAGAATTTATATTTTTATAATGATTACTGATTCAGTAATTTAACAGTAGTCAATTAAACGAGAATCTATATTTATAAGAATTCCTGATTCAGCATTAACAGTAGGTAATCAAACAAAGTTTCTTATACATAATGGTTCTTACTTCTATTATTAATAGTAAATAATTAAATGCAAGTTGTTTATATAAGAATGAATACAAAGATAATGATTTATATTTATTAATTCTAATAGTCGTTAGTTGTTTCAAGCAAGGCGCGGTGCTTCGGGAAGGGTGGGGAACCTTGCTAAGGAACCACCCACTATTCCTGGCCAATTCATTTCAAAACCTCTTAATCTACGTTCGGATAAAAGTCCTTTGACTTACGTATAGCAAATACGCTCCTCCAGCTTTTCGGCGACTTTTTCTAAAGTCACTAGCCAGCTTCGGCTAAAACAAAATCGCCCCCGTCCAGGTCCCAGACCCGGGCGTGGCAAAACCCCGTCGGGTATTCGGTACATGAAATTTTTGACACTAACAAATATTACGTTAATTACTCGTATCTATTTTTCACGGCGCCTTACTTGAAATTCAACAACTGGAGAAACCCTTTTGGTTTTAACTAACCATGGTTCTCAAACAAAGAAAAATGTATCTCAACCAGTCCTCGAAAAAAATATAAATATCGGGGCTTCCTACATATAGCTCCAAACTAACTATAACTATATAAATCTTACATTTAGTTCCCAAATAGAATCATTATTAATAGTTTAAGTTATTGCAAAAATAAACAACAGAAATATTTTATTTTGTTCGGAATTTCTCAAAAGACACCAAATAAAATATAAAAGAGAAGAAAATAAAACAAATGTGGTCCATCTGCAACGTTCCTAGACCTAGAACAGGCGCCACCACCAGCTGGAATTCCTCAGCTATTTTGTTATGGAGAATTTCTAAGAAACCGAGCCATAACAAAAACCATCCCTTCGGTCGTTGGTCGAGCGACCTCCCCTGCGCGTGTTAGGCGCGTGCTACGCACATTCCCGTTACTTGGGTCAGACGCCAGCTTGCGAATATAGAATTTACGGAAACAAAATACTATTTTTAACAGATGATATTTACTCACGGTTTCCTTTGTAGTGATGCTCGCTCTGGGCCTCTGGTTTCTTTATCTTAATTCGATTTATAATGTATTTGTCGGGAATCTATTTATTAAATTAAAACGGGAGAATTTAGAAAGAACACAACGCGATCACAATAAACAGCTGGGACACCAGAGCGGCCACTTTTTAGAAATGCCAGTTAGTTTCTTTACGGATTGAATTTTTTTATGTCTAAAATTAAAATGAAATCAAGGGGGGGTGCCCGACGCACCCCATACAAATTATATTCTACAAAGTTACATGTTGGCAAGCTGAAGGATTGAAATGAGTCTCTGACTGAGTGAAATGAGTAATTGTTCTCGAGTGAGTCCTGAGGCTTCTTTGTTTGCCTTTTTATATTAATGCTATCCGCTTTTTCGAATTCCTCCGCGGACCTATTTCTTTTTAAAAATCAAATCTGATTGGTTATATCGTCACGTTTACTGACTTCCACCCTAAGCAATTTGGGCATTTTTTTAGCTAGTTTGGCTGTCACGCCAAATGAATCTGTGGAATGTTCTTTGTGCTCGCGTGGCACCCTTCTTTACTTCGCATGCAAGTCGATTTAAGACAAAAGATATTGGAATGTAGGACTCAAAAAAAACCGGTTTATATCAATATGAAATTCATCTCTAGTGTGCGTCTGTACACAGGGCCGGCGCCACCATACAGGCGAAATAGGCAACCGCCTAGGGCGCAAATCATAAGGGGGCGCAAAAATGGAGTATTAAAATTAGTTTACATGCAATATTATATTATACATTTTATTTTATTTTGATGTTTGTATCTGTTTATTGACGTTATGTATCTGTATAGTTATTTAAAAAAAAAAACAGCAAAAATGCAGCTATTTGCAACCCTGACACTTTCTTAACATATTTTAAAAATATTTCTATGAATATACATGTTGCACACATGTTTTGGTTCTCTTTGTTTTCTATCGACCGTTTTTGTTACGACTACGATCTTTCCAAGAGGTCGGACTGTCCGCACCGAAGATAAGTTCCGCTTACGCTCTTGTCGCAGCATCGCAGATGGCCATAAGTTGACAACACATAACCGACATTTTTTCAATTTTTTGACAGGAGAGCCAAAAAACTGTATAAGTAAATAAGTATTGGGAAATCAATGAAAATGAAAGACACTTTGGAGAAAAATAATTACATATTATGTATATTAAAAATAATCTGTTAATGTTAATTAAATCAACTTTTTATTAACAAGAATGTTTGATAAGAGTTAACAATTTTAATTTTATTTCTTCTTTTATGATGATACGAGGAAACAATTTCAAGTATTTTGATCTGCATTTTGATAATTTCAACTATGCACCTGTTTTAACTTCATCCATATAATAAGAGAAAAACTATACAGAATTGTTTTTTTTTTTTTAAATTCAGTTGCGATTGTCCACTAGAATTTTTTCTCACCTATTTTCAAATAGTAGGAAAACGGTGTGGCTCTTCTAGTATCTTCTGGCAGCTTGGTGGGCCCTTTTTTCTGTTACGTGTTTCCAACTTTAGAACAATTTCAATGAAATATTTTTGTAAATTATGAGATGTCAATATTTTAATAAAGCTTGAAAAAATAAAGAAAATGATATTCATAACTCATTTTATGAAAAAAATGTCGGTTACGTGTTGTCAGAATACGCGTGGCCAGTATTTTAAGATTCCGTAAAAACTCAAATTTGTACGAAACATAAGCACTATCCAACGTTTTGAAGCAGTGGTTGGGAACCCGCGGCCTTTTCCCTACTCTGGTGCTGCCTTTTGACTTGATCGGCCAATTCTGTTATTTTTTGTAATTTCGTAAATTCCTGAGATTTCGGATTCGAATTTTTTTGAAGAGTTAAAAAAAGGTCCCACGCTAGTAATTTTGGAAAATCCGAAAATTTTTGTGCTTTAGAAAATGGGATGAAATTGTTTCAAAAATCCCATAATTTCAAAATCGCCGGCCAAAGATTCCCTATTGTGAATGTTTACTGCGGCCTTATATTGAATCAGATAAATGAATGTGGCCTTTACAAAATAAAAGGTTCCCAACCCTGTTTTTGAGCACTTGTGTTCCCTTTATATTCGTTTTCCCTCTGAAAATTAGTCTAACGTCTTGTTTAAAAGGAGAAGAAGGGGATGATCAAATGTATAAAATTGATAGTGACTTAGAATTGGATTTTGATAGTGTTGATGACGTATTTTTACAATCAATTGAAACAACTAGCAATGTACCTAAAAAGAGGTCATATTTTAATAGGGTAAAATATCAAGGTATTTCAGTTCTACAGTTTTTAAAAAAGTTAAAGGTTGATAGCTATTTCGGCTTACGCCATCGTCAGAACTACTGTTTAAAATAAAATGTAGACAAATGCGTAAATATGCGCGAGTGTGAATATGCCTTTAGATCAGTGATGCACAAATCGCGGCCCTTTTATAGTTTTGTGGCGGCCCTTAAATCTTTTTCTCAAACATATTTTTTCACGTAAAACATTTATTTAATAAATGTAAGCCAGCTTTTTCTTCAATGAAGGAGAATAAATCTGTTTATAGAAACAGGCTTACAAATATTATGTCAAATTAAAAAAAAATAGTTAAAAATTAGCAAATACCAAGAACGCACTATCTTATGAATTGCATATAAATGAAACATAAATATTTCACAACGAAACGATTTTTAATAAGCATGTACTCATAATCCTTTTTTTACATGGATTATTTATTTTCGAAATAACGTGGTCAAAATAATAAAATGGAACCTATAACTCATTTATCTCAATTCACCTAATCCTTTTTACACGTTTTAAGACTGTTTTACATGGAACGTGCATATCTTCTGCATAACATAGGATTGTGCGTACTTTAAATCATTTTTTTCTTTGCGGCCCGAATCCACGATAATTTGTTTTATGCGGCCCGCTAGAAGGTAAAGGTTGCGCATCACTGCTTAAAATAGTTTTCAATGAAAATAAACAATGCGAGACCACTTGCCGCACACATGCATTTTATGTAATTGACATTTTACCAGGGCTGTGGAGTCGGAGTCGGAGTCGGAGTCGTGAAAAACGGGCGACTCCGACTACTTTTTAAAAAAAAATGCAAATTAAAAAAAAAAAAATTACTCACGAAATTTATGAAAATTGAATTACGTAATAATTATTGTGATATAGCTTAATAATATTAAACGTGTAGGTGTCATGAGTCACGCCGAGCCAGTGAGTCACCAAGATCCACTGCATATGAGTCCGCGCAAAAGTTGTTGTTTCTTTCTTTCTCATGTCGAAAAAGTAGATTCGATATATTTTTTTTTGTTACTCGAAGTGCATACATTTATATGCACGCATTTTTTAGTCAATTCATAGTCGGAGTCGGAGTCAAATTCGGAGTCGGAGTTGGAGTCGGAGTCGGAGTCGTGTTTTTTTTTAACGACTCCACAGCCCTGCATTTTAAGCAACAGAACAAAGAAAAAATATAACAATAGTTTTTAATGTTCAAGACAGTTTTATGTTTGAATGTTGGGTATTTTTCAGTTTCTTAAGTAATGCGATATTTTGACGGAATGAACTTGTTTAATAAATCACTCTCACAGTGGTTGTAATTAATTGTGGAGTTACTTGCGTTTATTTAACCCAAACATATAATTTTAATAGTGGAGTTGGGTTTTATATTGTCATACTGCTATGAAGCTTGATAGTGAAAATTACTATACATATATTTTATTATTTCCGTTTGTTATTTTTTATATTTATACCGCAGTGCATTTTTGTGTATTTTATTATTTGATTATATTTTTTTGTTTAAATTGTTTATTGTTTTATAAAAACATTTAATAGTTATTTTTTGATAAAAATAAAGGGTATATTATTACCTTATTATTTTTCTCTTGTGTGTGTGCGCGTGTTTTATAATAATTTATCTAATTATTTTTTTTATGCAAGGATAAAATTGTCATATATTAAAATTGTGTTATATTTGTTGGGTCCTATGGCGCAGCAGTTAGCGTTGTGGGCTTCCATGCCGGATCTCACGGTTTCAAATCCCAGTACGAACAGCAACAGTGTTTGTAATGTCTAAAAATTCCCTCCCCCCTTTCTTATCCTTTGATAACTGGGCGTAGCGAGAGCGATTAGTTAACCACTAGTCCTGTCATAGCCTTATTCGGCTATCCCTACTACTATATTTGAAAAAGAAAAGTTGAGCAACTGAGTAACAAACGGTTTTCGTAGAAAAACTTCTGTTGAGATACCTCCATTAGGAGGCCATTTGCTGCACATTGGGAGCGGGCATTGATTTAAAAAATGTTCAGTAATCTTATGAAATCCAAAAAATTTAAAAAATATTTTATGTATAGAATGTAATTATATCGGATATAAAAAATAATATTTTTTAAATTTATAAAACTTCTATGAGATTTATTTATAATAGGTTTATAAAATTTATGAAATATAAAAATATGTATTAAATTTAAGATCTGTAAGCCCCCAGTTCTGTCCTAGTCCTATCCCTCCATCCTTACTGTCTTCGAAAAAAAGACGTTGAGCAATTGAATTACAAACATGCATAAAAAAGACATTTCTAATGAACCCGAAATGTTTTTTTTTATTATTTAAAAAATAGAACAATTTTTTGAAAGGGGGGCGCGTTAATCAACTTTGCCTAGGGCGTCAAGTAGCCTCGCGCCGGCACTGTTGTACACAAACTAATATTAGTGTGAGCAAGCGTGTTACGGGTTTTAACGACTATTCTAGACGAGGTCCTAATGTACCCCAATCAACCGGCCGCCCTTCAATTCCAACATGAACAAGAGCTGCGACTCCAAAAGGAATTCCTTCATGAGGACCAGTAACGACTACACTTACTGGACATAAAACTGCGGAGTGTTTCTAAGTTATCGCCGATGGTTCAACAATGAATACGGGAAGCTATCACGCGATACCTAAAGTTTGACAAAAACAAAATGATGATTTTGTCTACCGCAGGAATAAGAGTCGTCGAAGTGCGTGAAGAGTCCACGGGGACCGTGATCGACTCCTATGAATTTACCGATACGAAGCCGGAAAAGCGATTCCTCGTCCCGTTCACCTCTGCCGCCAAAAACAAGCTACTGGTCATTGTCGTTGAAGACGATCTGGGCAACGTCCTCAAGCAGCTATTTTCCTATTAAACCGTACAACCTATCCACTGCTTACTTTAAGTTAACTAATGTTAAGAGCGATCGGCAGTAAGTTAACGCCAAATATTAGATGCTAGAGCTTATATAACCGAAAAATGACTAATCTTCTTGACGCGAGTGGTTTTACATAATCTATAATGTGCTTCTGCTTGTCGTTGCAGTTGGACTGGAAAATCAACGAGGCCACGTGATCTCGAAGCGTTCCGTGATAGTTGATTTTTTGTCATAATTTGTTATCCGTGATCAATGTGCGGGCGCAGTGATTTATTGTGTATACATACGTGGTGCCAGAATGACGTCCAATCATTTTAACACATCTCAAAAACTTTTCCCAGGCAAACGCAGTGATGGAAAAATCGATACGGTACAGTTTCTTGAGGCGGCGAAAGGCATTTTAACCATAGTTGGTGAGTTTATTTTCACAAAATAATATGCATCAAACCACTCATTGCATCGTTACTAGAGAATCTAATCCTGAGCCAAAATGTTGATCCTGGAATTTCGAGATTAGAATTTTTCGATCCCGGGATCCCTGGACTGGTCCCGAAATCACTTGCAAAAAAAATTTGCGCCATAATTATTAAACGAACTTAATATGCATACATTATGTAAAAATACGCAATATGTATAACTAAAAATAATTAGTTTCAATAGCTGAAAAAAGTATTTACCTACTTCAGATAGCAAGACTGTTTTAAAATTATCGTGTACATAAATTCTTAATTATTATAAATTTTATTGTAGTAAATACAAGTAGTTTAAATATTATTTAATAATATGCCCGAAGTATCAGAGCCACAATTGTTTCGTCATTTAGTCTAAGGTTTCGGTTTATGGTACAAAATTCATATTTATGAACAATAAATCACGCAAAACTATCACTAACATTGGTATCAAATAAATATAATAATATTAAAATGTCAAGCTTAAAAATAACGTTATCATTGTCTTCAAATGCATTCAAATGTAGTTCACTAAAATGTGATGAAGAAATTTAATATGCTTAGCATCCGATTACTGTTTCATCTGCGATAACTCTTATCGCAAAGAATTTAAATTGGGCATAATTTATTGCATATGCGTGAACTGGCGACATTAAAACCAACACATTTCTGTTTTAAAATCAATCTCGAATGTTTCGGGATCATGTCTTCTAGTCCCAGGATTGAAATGTATCATATCAACTGTACAGGATCCCGGGATTGGATTCCCTAATCGTAACATAACAGTCTCTCGTATTGATAATATATATATTTCACTATTGCTCTGTTTACGATCTGTTAACAGTGAGTCAGTCGAAATATTGGAAATGATTTGCTTATAAATCAGATTTATGAATTAAAATTATATTTACCATATTGCTACGTAAACAATTTGAATGTGTACCTGCCTTTTAACTCTCTATTGTCATTCAAACAATGTTTTTAATGTGTTACTTATGTATGTCGGTCAATACCTTCACAGACTACACTTTCCCAATGTAGAAAATATTTCAAATGTTAAATTCGCTTATTTTTAAAAATAAATTGTCAAGTGAATTTGACGCTTATATTATAAAAATCGTACTTTTTAATAGAAAGACTGTCAGAATCTACTTTAAAAAAAAAAAAAAATTGAACCATTTCTGGTCCCACAGTATGAACTAGCACAGGGATTAGCAACCCCGTGCCCGCGGGCACCATGGCGCCACTATTCGACCGTGACAGAATTTTTTCATAAACAATAATTAGAAATGTAAATTATTTTTATTTATTTGTTAGAGTTTTAAAATTTTGGAAATGGAAAAATTGAATTCTTTGAATTTGGAGTTGCGGGAACAAGACAAAAATATAGCTGAACTGATAAGCTCTGTAAAGTAATTTAAATCTAAATTGGATTTGATGATATAACATCTGCAGATCAAGTCTCTCGTGCATTTCCCACACATGAAGAAAATGCTAGGTAACAATGAATTAAACGGGTCATTATTTATTAAGCACCTTCAAGTGCTTAGAAAACAGTTTGAAGAGAGATTTCTGCAGTTTACAAATATCGAGCCAACTGTTTCCTTCTGTATCCTTTTAATTGCCAAATAAATGTAATGGAAATAGCCGCATGTATTGCAGATCTTGTTCAAGGGAAGGCAGAAGAACTAGAGTTAGAAATTTTGGACCTTAAGAATGATATTTTGCTAAAATCCTTAATATCAGAGGACTCTTGGAATACAGTGGACAGAGAAATGTTCCCATTTTTTAAAAAAGCGGCATATAAAATTAAATCATTTTTCGGTTCGACATATTTATGCGAATCATTGTTTTTAAACATGAACTTAATAAAATTAAGATATAGATCTCGACTCACCGATGAGAATCTAAATATGATTGTTTGCTAACAGGATTATCGTCATACTCTTCTAATTATGAGGCACTGGCCAATGATATGCAATGCCATAGATCACACTGACAGACTGACATTATATTTTTTTATAAAATGTTTTCTTTGTATTCGTGTTTTTTGTTTACGTTTTGTAATTAGGTTTCTCTGTGTAGGGCTGCCAAGTAACCGGACTGAATCACTAACCGGTTTTCGGTTTTTTTCTGACAAATAAACCGGTTAACCGGTTTAAACCGAAATATCATGTATTTTAATTATTTAGGTATGCAAAATAAATCGTAGAAATTCTTCAATATTTAGCATAACAGCTAATACTCCAATTTCAAACAAAAAACACGATATTTATCCTAATGGGACTCTAGTCACCAACCTGTTTACTATAAAATATGAAAAAATATTTTATGATAAAAAAATACACGTCAAATAAAAAAAAATAGAGCTTGATTATAAAACTCACCAAAAGAACGATGTTTAAATGCATTCAATTTTTAAAAAGTATCAACTGGATAAGACAAGAAATCCAATATTTAGACAAAAATAGAGAAGAATACTAAAATATTAATTTGTGTTAATAAATAATTACGAAAAAATATCAAATTATTTGAAAGAGTCATTTCTGTTCACAACATGGACAAATTTGAGACAAAAGTAGATAATTCTACAATATATATATATATATATATATATATGTACATACATGTTTGTTGTATGTTGTGAATTATTTCCTACATAACGCAGTAAATTTATTATAAAGCATTTTTCTTTTTGTAAAAAACAATGAAAAATAAGAAAAGATTATTTTTGATAGAACCCGGTTAACTGAGTGAAATAAACCGGTTTTCGGTTTTTTTCAAAGCACGCGATAAACCGGTTAACCGGTTTGGAAGCCGTATCTGTGTGTATGTAATTTGAATAATAATTTTATTATTTTGAAACATTTTTGTTTATTATTTATTAATAAATTATGAATATAAGAAAATAAATTATGGGAAAATAAGAAGTTATGGAAGGAATTTGTCGATCAAAAATAGGTGGTGCCCGCCACCCTAACGATATTTTAGAATGCGCTCTAGAGTACAAAAAGGTTGGGAACCCCTGAACTAGCATGTCAACACGTTCACAAAATTTTTATAAGAATTGACTGTCTTTCAGTAATGAAAGGAAGGTAGATCTAGTAAAAGACTTGTATTTATGTATTTGCTTTGTGTATGGTCCCTTTTTTGGTAATTAGGTGAGTAAACATCACAGACATCCATGCCTTTAGACAGGCATTCACAAATCAATGCATGAATGTGTACGTTCAGGTATTTAAATACAACAAACGTTCAACAGTGTTGACCTCTCGGCCAGGTGACCAACTAAATTTTACCAAATATTATTTTTGAAAGTGATTCTATTTTTTTATGCAATAGTTGCATTACTACATTTGGGATTAATTATAATTATTATCCTTATCTTAATCGCATTGAATTCGTGTTGGCTACCAATGTGGAGCTTGTGGCCTCCGAATGAAGGTATTTCAATAAAAGTTTTTCTACAAGAACTACTTTTTTCTCGGTTGCTAAATCTCTCTTTTTCTCTCTTTCCTAATTTACTTATTGAGTATTTATTAATTACTAGCTGACCCAACGAACTTCGTACCGCCTCAGAATCAAGAAATGTTGTGTTGGCTGAATTAAATTTATTTTAAATGAATACTCAAAATAAATTAAGTTAAATAAATGTGCAAAATTCAAATTGAAAAGTATTTTAATTACATTGAAATGGTGTAATTCACGTGGCACAGTCGATATATTTAAATTAATGCAGTGGACCAACGATTTAATTTTGTATTGTGAAGTTGAAATGATCCACATCTTTGTTATTTACTGCAAGAATTGTTCGTTCACTCAACCAATTGTGATGTTTGTGATTAGCAATGATGTTCGGGAACACTTCGTTGATGAGGTCGTCCTTCGATGAGACGAAATTGCAAAAATTCGGCGGAAACGAAATCAATCCGTTCGATTCGTCAACAGGAACACGGCCGTTACAAATAGTAATCAATTGCTTGGAGAAATCTTCGGCAGATGGATCGCTTAGAAATACAACTCGCATGTTTTTCGTCAGCTGAAGTTTTTTCACATAGTACCACAGAGTCGATGATTTGAGGCCAGTGTTTATTTCATCGGCAACGGTCGATATTGCAATGACTTGTAGTGTTTGGAGAAAATCGTCAGATAGTAGAATCATTGCGCCTCCAAAACATCTTGAGTCATTGCACATATCTTTTGTAGTTCGATTGAGTGCTTCCAATGCGCGTTTGTACTTCATTGTGCATTCGTCCCAGATGATGATTTTACTTGCTACCAAAACTTTGGTCGTTGCGTGTTAAGTTTTTCAGTCGTTTAAAGGTTTAGCGGGAATTTCAACACTGAATGAGTCATTCGCCATCCTTTTATCAACGTGGTCGCTATTCCAAAAGAAGAAACTGCTACAGCGATTTTGGATCTCGCACGAACAGTGACCATAATCAATGACATGAGGAATGTCTTCCCAGTTCCACCGGGCGCATCGAGTAAAAATAAGCCACCATTTTCATCATCAATTGCATTCATTAACGTACCGTACACTTCCTTCTGTTGTGGGTTCAACAGTGGTACATTTGTTCGAACTGATTAGTTCAATGCATCTCGATCATATTTACGTTTACGTTCCAATTCTCGATTGAAAGCGTCTTTCATTCCACGATCTGGCGTTGGCATTCCTAACTTGACTAACAAACTGCCGAACATGAGGTAACACATGTCTTCGATCTAAAGCAAAGCCTGGTTATGTATCTCTTCATTCATCTCGAGATCGGGATTCCCTGAACTGACACGAATCCGTTGTAAAATGTCTTCCGACATGTCATCCTTGTACTTGTTCTACAGTTCACATGGATTCGATGTTAAGCATGTCAAAATAATGATAGAAAATAATGTGCGTATCTGACTTGGAGATTCAGAAACAATTTCTTTAGCGATTGTCATGTCCCGATGAGTATCATTTTCAAGCAAATTGAACTGTTGACATGCAGAAACATTCGTTATTTTTTGGATGAACTGTGTAAATGCGACCAAGAGCATCAGTAGTCATTTATGTGATCAGGAACCGCATCGCCTTGCTTTCGACGATAAAATTTCTTCGATGTAGCGACCAAGTGTAATAACGTGGCATCTCAGAATAGAGCAACGTTCGTGCACACAGCGTAATATTGTTGTCAAAATTTATCATACCTAATTATAAACATAACCTTATTTCAACATTATCCGATTTTCTTTTGTTTTCATTTCATATCATCGAATTTTTATTCTAATTCATACTCTAAATTTAAAATTATTTAAATGTCAATTGTATGCAAATGAAGCAGAAACAAAAAATGTAGAAAACAGTGTCACCTAGTGGATTTATCTGAAACCAGCATACGACATTTTATCATTTGAAGCTGTTCCTCATTTGAAAACTATATGAAGATATTAATTTTCTTTATCATTTCTTTTCCGTGATATTTTTCCGGTGTTTTAATGCTTATTCTGCTATTTTAGGCGCATGCGAATTTAATAAATCAATGATCATTGAATCCATCCGTGCAAAAATTCTCGAGATATACGTGGTGTAAATAACCCCACTTTGTTTTATATATATAGATTACATTTTATTCAAACGATCTTCTATCCACCAATATTGTTATTTTGTCAAATAACTTGGTTTTTTAAATGCAGAGATCCAACCTTAAATTATTATATGAATTATAATCCTTTTTATTCAGGTTTTTTGTGAAATGCATCTTTCGTGTAAAAAAAAGTTGAGTGTACTTAATATAACAAATCGTTTGGGGGGGGGGCTATATTTCTAGCTTCGCCTCTGGTCTTGACAATTATTTTATTCATCCATTCAATGCCTATATGTAATTAAATCACTTTTTGCTAAAAACTGAAATGTAGGCAAAGTCATTTAGACTTAGAGCCAGATCTTAGTCTTGGTCAAGTGTTTTGTTTGGTGATCATATATTCTACTAATCCAAATATATTGTCACTTGTTTATTCTGAGCAGGAGTAAAAAGAAAAACTCGAGTACATCATGAAACATTTTGTTATTGTCATATTGTTTTGACCGCATTTTGATTGTTTCTTGTAACATTATGAAGATTTTCTTTATTTCTATGTTACTCATTTTGCTATGAAGAGCGATAAATCCCACTAAAGCAAAAGCAGACAGCTCTTGCTATAAGTAAAATACTAAATATGGAGAACTTCATTATATGCAGATATTATTTTTTTACTAGAGCTTGAATAACAATATATTTCAAGTAAAAAACACTACACTACATTTTGTCTAATACGGTACATATTTTGAACTGTTAATTAATTAAGAAAGGTTCTGGTATTAATTAATTGTTTTTCTCCGAGAACTTTATGAAATATGATCATTTAATTTAAAAGTGTTACTTCAATTTTGACTGGTTTTTTTTATTTAATAATAAAAAAAAATATATATATATAAGCTTTGGACTTGTTTTATTTTCAGATAAACTTGGTACAGCCTGCGCACTAGTGAAGTCTGACATGAGGGGAAATATTGAGGTGAATATTTTTGATTATTTTGTGTATTCATTTTAATTTTGCAATGGTACAAATTGTTTACTCCTCCGTGAAAAATGACTCAAATTAATTTAATACAAGCTGTAAGCCCGTTGACCTCAACGGGGGGATTTTGGTTGCATTTTTAAGTAGTCCTACAGCTACCTACAGGTTACCAACCGAGCGTTCTACCTTTAGGGTACAAAGAAATTTAGGAAAATGCGTAAAATAAAACATATAATATGCATGCTGTTTTTCAAATAAAAAACGAAAGATTCCAATTTCAAACGAAATTTAATATATATGATCTATTTTTATCGACTCTGATAATTATGACGTTAGCTCAGTTGACAAAGATCTCGATTGGTAATCCAAAGATCTGTGTTCGAGCCTGAGGCGTGGAATTTTTTTGTATGTGAACTCAAAGGTTCAGCGATTTTTCACATAGCAAAATGTACTTCTTCAGTGCAATGAAAACATATGTCTAGTATTAATAAAAAAATGACGACAGCGGGGCTGTGGTGGAGGAAGGGGAGGAACAGCGGCAGGGGAAGGGGAAATCGAGGACAATCAGACAATCATACGGAAGGACATTCTCGACTATTAATATATAGATTTTTTGAAAAGTATACAGACATAAGTAAAGATTTTTTTTAAATGTTCAAGTATGATTTTTCCTAGTCAAAGTTGACTGAATATGTTTAAAAAATAATTCAACGCTCAATGTGTGCTTCAAATCTCAAATCAGTTGTGCGCAATTTATTTGACTGAAGGCCCAATCAATTCCGGAACGCGTCAATTTTATATTACTTTAGCGGATTTAAAATATTTCACAATTTAATTAAAACATATGATGCTTTCTATACATTCAAAGTACTGTTCTTACTCATTTTCAATACCGAAATAAAGGTATTTTTGCATTTTAAATCCGGTGTTGAAAAACATCATGAATACTGGGATGCCGGTTTTGCAATCATTACTTGAGCACCACAGTCTACAAAATAACTGATTTTTAATTAAGCTTTTTTTTAAATTTCGTTATAGAAAATCACAAAGTGCTACCGATCGAATGTTACGAAGAATGCAACTCTCCACGACATGTTATTATCGAATAATGGTAAAAAGGGGAAAATTTGTAGAGTAGGACTTTTATGGTTTTCTAGGTAAGTGTTATAACAAGCAGTCCAAATACATCAATTTAATGAGTTGTCAGCAAATTAGACTGTCAATCATAATATATAAGTTTGAATAGACACAGTTGTGTCAATACAAAAACAACACTTTTGTTATTCATAAGAAACTGCACTGTCTCAGCACATTAAATTTGCAATCTTATCTGTCAGTAATTTTCATCATGCAGTTGATCCTATCAATATGTCATAACTCTCCTTTTGCAGGCTGGTTTTACCCTTCTGAAATAAAAAAAACTATCCATGTCCACAATTTCTCAGAGAATGTTCATGAATTTAAAACTTCACACTCGAGAATGGTAGAACAGTCTTACAGATATACTTATCTTATATTGAGTTCAGCTGGCAAATAGCTACTTTGTGCGGCAGGTTTTTTGAGTCACTGGCCCATCATATTAGATCATCGGGCAACCGGTCAAGCTGTATTATATTGAATCTGTTTGTCATTCCTTCAGAATATAAATTTCAATGTGTAAATAAACAACTTATAAACTCGCCATAATATTATATAAATAGTAAAATAATTTATATACTGTTACATTGTTCACTGTTACTTACAGAACTCTACACTTCATAGAAAAATTCCTAGAACTAATTTTATCTACATCTAATGAATATATGAAGAAAGAATTGGACCAAGCCTACTCTTTAACGCTGAAAGATCACCACGGATGGGCTACTCAGTGGGCCTTCTATGTGAGTCTGTCTTTGCATTTCAATATTTTTCTAAGACGTAAACAAATTTAATGTATCAAAAAAATAATGTCTATTACAATTAAACCCTCAATGTGGAGCATATGGACTCCTACTGGAGCCATCTCAGATGTTGTTTTACACAAAAAGCTTGTTATTCAGCCGCAAAACCTCTCTTTTTTTAAATAAGCCGTTTTTAAATTTCGATATGTGAGAAAAAAATCTTATGATCAAAGATGTCCATGCCTTCAAACATAAATTCATAAATCCTGTGAAAAATCAATATGTTAAAGAAATACCTCATGATCTAATTAATGAATGCTCTCATCAATTATCTGGTTATTTTAATTTTTATGGAAATTTAACTTTAAATTAGAATTATTTTCATAATGTACGTTTCCATAAAAATCCTGGTCGAACGCGATCCGGGTTTCGCCTAGCGGCATCATCCGGCGTGACTCAGTGCGCGAATGCACTCGACTGACATGTAGCGGAAGTTTCGTGTAGTCTATATACAAACACACAAGTGCATTCGCTCTATACGTATTGTTAACCTAATTGATAGCGAGAATTTATGATACGAATTTTTGTAGTGAATTAAGTGGGTAGATTATAATATTGGGCATAATGAATTACCAGACAATAAAATGTAAAAGTAAAAAACAAAAAAAATATAATCATAAAATAAAACACAATGAAATAACTAAAAAAAAAACCGACATATTATAAGAACTAGCTGTAAGCGCATTTTTAAGTAGTCAGAAAATTTACAAACCTATTTATTGAATAAGCTAGGAATTCTAAAAGTAAAAGAAATATATCTCGGGGCATATATCGACAGCCCTGCCCTGCAGTATTTAAATTATATATAATATATAATTTTTAGAATAATTGAATTTTTTAAGTTCGCTTACAAATGTATTTCTTAAAAGAAGAAACATACCTCGGGACATATATCGACAGCTCTTCAGAATTTAAATTATAAATTATTTAATTTTTGGAATAATGTTTAAGTTTGCTAACAATTATTTTTCCTATTAGCAGAAATAGACCTCGTATATTATTTAATTTTTGGAATAATGTTTAAGTTTGCTAACAACCATTTTTCATAGTAGCAAAAATAGTCCTTGTAAATTACTTAATTTTTGGAATAATGTTTAAGTTTGCTAACAATTATTTTTCCTATTAGCAGAAATAGACCTCGTAAATTATTTAATTGTTGGAATAATGTTTAAGTTTGCTAACAACCATTTTTCATAGTAGCAAAAATAGTCCTTGTAAATTACTTAATTTTTGGAATAATGTTTAAGTTTGCTAACAATTATTTTTCCTATTAGCAGAAATAGACCTCGTAAATTACTTAATTTTTGGAATAATGTTTAAGTTTGCTAACAATCATTTTTCATAGTAGCAGAAATAGACCTCGTAAATTACTTAATTTTTGGAATAATGTTTAAGTTTGCTAACAATCATTTTTCGTAGTAGCAGAAATAGACCTCGTAAATTACTTAATTTTTGGAATAATGTTTAAGTTTGCTAATAACCATTTTTCATAGTAGCAGAAATAGACCTCGTAAATAATTTAATTTTTGGAATAATATTTAAGTTTGCTAACAATCATTTTTCGTAGTAGCAGAAATAAACCTCATAAATGATCTGATTTTTGAAATAATGTTTAAGTTTGCTAACAATCATTTTTCGTAGTAGCAGAAATAGACCTCGTAAATTACTTAATTTTTGGAATAATGTTTAAGTTTGCTAACAATTATTTTTCGTAATAGCAGAAATAGACCTCGTAAATTATTTAATTTTTGGAATAATGTTTAAGTTTGCTAACAATCATTTTTTGTAGTAGCAGAAACATACCTCGTAAGTTACTTAATTTTTTTAGGGTGAGGGTGAGGTTCGGAAAGTGTGGCTGGGGATGGTGAGGAGCAGGGGGAGGGGAAATCGGGGACAATCAGACAATCATACGGACGGACATTATCTATATATTAATACATAGATTAATTGATAATAATTATTTTAAGGGGTATCACAATGGGGAATTTGGGAGATTTAACTATTCATTTAAAATTGAAAAACTGGAAAGCTGTGCCCTATTTATTCCCAATATTTCCTGATAAAATTATTTATGTTTTTGTGTAACAATTTCAACCTTACAACTGCATCGAATGAGTGATTCTCCAATAGTAGATGATTGGCAACAGTTGAATTGTCTTTCTTTAATCTAAAAGCAGCCAAATGTTCAGCCACTCTTATATTCAAAGTTCGTTCTTACCGATGTAGACATGTTGGCAATCACTACACTAGTCTTTAAATGCAAGATTTGTTTTTGAAATGTTTGGTATCTATATATTAATAGTCGATAATTTCCGTCCGTCCGTCCGTCCGTCCGTCTGTAAATTGTCCCCGATTTTCCCTCCCCCTCCTCCGCCCCAGCCCCGCTGTCACCATTTTTTTATTCATACTAAATACATACTTTTTTCGTTTGTATATGGTCGCGATTTCGCCTTTTCGATGACGTCAAGAAAGACGGTCCTCCTCACCCCCCCCCCACCCCCATCCTGCCCCGCTGTCGCCATTAATTCATTTCTTCATTTTTCTCTGACGTCTATGTGTGAATTTTTGAAGTCAAACAAAATTATCGTACTAACCAAAAATATTCTCTCAAGCTGTGGGATTCGATACCATGCCCCAATTTTCATGCGCGACGTTCGGACAGCTTACCACTGCTCTACGAATATATTGAGAAAAGCGATATAAAAACTCTATATAATTTAAATAATACAAAGCAAAAAATAAAAACGCGTTTTTAGTGAACTAATAATGACATCTGTGGGTGAAACCTTGCACTAAACGAATTTAAATTTTTCTGAAAATTCCAAGATTTCAAACTGCTCGGTTGTGAGAGGCTATATAGGGCTGCTCAATTATATATAATAATTTAATACAATATTAATTTATACTAGCTGTAAGCCCGTTGACCTCAACGGAGGGATTTTTGTTGCTTTTTTTAGTAGTCAGAAAAGTTACTGGCGTGAAAAATAAATTACTAACCTATTTATTGAATAATCCAGAAATTCTGATAGTAAAAGAAATATCTCGGGGCGTATATCGATAACCCTGCCCTGCAGTATTTAAATTGTAAATTATTTTTGATGGATTCGGCGGTAACTTTGTGGAAGTTCATTTTAATATAAAATAAAAATAACTTTGATTATTCCACGTATTGTGTATCAAAATTTCATTCGTACTTAAGCAAACATTTGAGAAAGTAGTTGTCTGAGGATGCCTCTGAAAGAGGCGAAACACGTGTCACATTTTGATACACAATACGTGGAATAATCAAAGTTATTTTTATTTTATATTGTAAATTATTTATTTTTGGAATAATGTTCTAGTTTGCTAACAACTATTTTTCGTAATAGCAGAAATTTCGTAAGTTATTGAATTTTTGGAATAATGTTTAAGTTTGCTAACAATCATTTTTCCTAGAAGCAGAAATTTTGTAAATTATTTAATCTTTGGAATAATGTTTAAGTTTGCTAACAATTATTTTTCCTATTAGCAGAAATAGACCTCGTAAATTATTTAATTTTTGGAATAATGTTTAAGTTTGCTAACAACCATTTTTCATAGTAGCAAAAATAGTCATTGTAAATTACTTAATTTTTGGAATAATGTTTAAGTTTGCTAACAATTATTTTTCCTATTAGCAGAAATAGACCTCGTAAATTATTTAATTTTTGGAATAATGTTTAAGTTTGCTAACAACCATTTTTCATAGTAGCAAAAATAGTCCTTGTAAATTACTTAATTTTTGGAATAATGTTTAAGTTTGCTAACAATTATTTTTCCTATTAGCAGAAATAGACCTCGTAAATTATTTAATTTTTGGAATAATGTTTAAGTTTGCTAACAACCATTTTTCATAGTAGCAAAAATAGTCCTTGTAAATTACTTAATTTTTGGAATAATGTTTAAGTGTGCTAACAACCATTTTTCATAGTAGCAAAAATAGTCCTTGTAAATTACTTAATTTTTGGAATAATGTTTAAGTTTGCTAACAATTATTTTTCCTATTAGCAGAAATAGACCTCGTAAATTATTTAATTTTTGGAATAATGTTTAAATTTGCTAACAACCATTTTTCATAGTAGCAAAAATAGTACTTGTAAATTACTTAATTTTTGGAATAATGTTTAAGTTTGCTAACAATTATTTTACCTATTAGCAGAAATAGACCTCGTAAATTATTTAATTTTTGGAATAATGTTTAAGTTTGCTAACAACCATTTTTCATAGTAGCAAAAATAGTCCTTGTAAATTACTTAATTTTTGGAATAATGTTTAAGTTTGCTAACAACCATTTTTCATAGTAGCAAAAATAGTCCTTGTAAATTATTTAATTTTTGGAATAATGTTTAAGTGTGCTAACAACCATTTTTCATAGTAGCAAAAATAGTCCTTGTAAATTACTTAATTTTTGGAATAATGTTTAAGTTTGCTAACAACTATTTTTCGTATTAGCGAAAATTTCGTAAATTATTTAATATAATAAATAATAAATAATAAATAATAAATAATAAATAATAAATAATAAATAATAAATAATAAATAATAAATAATAAATAATAAATAATAAATAATAAATAATAAATAATAAACAATAAATAATAAATAATAAATAATAAATAATAAATAATAAATAATAAATAATAAATAATAAATGATAAATGATAAATAATAAATAATAAATAATAATTAACAAATAACAAATAATAAACAATAAACAATAAATAATAAATAATTAATAAATAATAATTAATAATTAATAATAAATAATAATAATAAATAATTAAAATAATTAAAAAATAATAATAATAGTTATAATAAATAAATAATACTTAATAAAAATAATAAATAATAATAATAATACTTAATAAATAATTAATAATAAATAATTAAAATAATTAAAAAATAATAATAATAGTAATAATAAATAATAATACTTAATAATAAAAATCCTTAATAAATAATTAATAAATAATAATTAATAATTAATAAAAAATAATAATAAAAAATAATTAAAATAATTAAAAAATAATAATAATAGTAATAATAAATAATAATAAATAATAATACTTAATTAATAATCTATATATTAATACTCGATAATGTCCGAATGATTGCATGATTGCATGATTGTCCGCGATTTCCCCTCCCCCTGCCCCTTCCCCCACCTTCCTCACCGGTTCCGCTGACGCAATATTTTTATTCATACTAAAGACATATTTTCCCAATACACTGTTTATTATTTGACGAAACAAATCATATCGCTGAAAATTCTCATACAAAAAAACGCCGCGATCGTGGATCGAACACAGAACTCTGAATTACCAGTCGAGCTCTCTATCAACTGAGCTAACGTCATAATTATCAAGGCGATAAAAATAGTGTATATAAAATAAAAATTTGAAAATGGAACGATATTTGCGATTCACAAACTGACTTCGATTGTTTGTATTCAAGATTCAAAAATGGAATCAATATGACACCTGTCAAATAATGAATGTGGTATATTTTACATAATATAGTTTCGACAGTTAAATGCAAATATTCCATGTGTGGCATATGTATGCTGACGGCTATTAAATATTTTACGTTTTAACAGAGGGTATTTAGAATTTATTCCGATACTTTAAAAGTTTTGTATCTTTTGTTTTAAATAACGAGTAAACGAGTCTATGCTTCGGACAAGGTAAATTTATGCTCAAATACTAATATAAATAAAGTAAGCGAAATTGTTAGATAGATTGGGGTCAACGAGATTAAAATACGGCAAAGTGAGCCAAGTTAGGATGATGGGAAAAAGTGAACTGAACCCACCCTTTTTATTGCATAATTTCAATCATTTTTTCTCTAATTGTTTATGCTTTCGATGGATTCGTCGGTAACTTTGTGGAAGTTCATTTGAATATAAAATAAAAAATAACTTAGATTATTCCACGTATTGTGCTACAAACTGTGACACATGTTTCGCCTCTTTCAGAGGCATCCTCAGACAGACTTACTTTTACTTACTTACTGAAAGTAAGTCTGTCTGAGGATGCCTCTGAAATAGGCGAAACACGTGTCACAGTTTGTAACACAATACGTGGAATAATCTAAGTTATTTTGTATTACTTTTTTATGCTTATTTATTGAAAAAACTTTCACATAAAATTAAAAGTTGATGACAGTTCCCACAAAAAATAATTGAAAACGTAATTGCACTTAAAAGTCAAATGGAAAAGTTTCACCATTTTTAGTTCACTTTTGGTTCACAGTTTGGTTCACTTCAACTCTTAAAGACTCATATATTCTTAAAAATAAGCTCCTTTTGGCGAATTAGTAAAGTTAATTTATTCTGATTAATTTGATAAATATGCATTTGATTGTTACATGACGGAAAATTTCATTTTTTTTTATAATACGAAAAAATCCTCCAGTTGGGGCCAACGGGCTTACAGCTAGTATTAGTTAATAATTAAGTGCAAGGTTTCACCCACAGATGTCATTATAAGATCACTAAGAATGCGTTTCTATCATTTGCTTTGTATTATTATTATATAGAGTTTTTATCTCGCTCCTTTCGATTCGTTTCATGGAACAATGGATAACCTCTCCAAACTTCGCGCATGAAAATTGGGTCATGGTATCGAATCCACAGCTTGGCAGAATATTTTTGGTTAGTACGAAAATTAATTGTTTTGACTTCAAAAATTCACACATAGTAGACGTCAGAGAAAAATGAAGAAATGAAGCGGGGCAGGATGGGGGGGTGGGAGAGGGGACCTTCTTTCTTGACGTCATCGAAAAGGCGAAATCGCGACCATATACAAACGAAAAAAGAGTATGTCTTTAGTATGAATAAAAAAATGGCGTCAGCAGAGCTGGTGAGGAGGGAGGGGGAAGGGGCAGGGGAGGGGAAATCGCGGACAATCATGCAATCATGCAATCATACGGACATTATCGAGTATTAATATATAGATATATACGAAAAATGGTTGTTAGCAAACTTAAACATTATTCCAAATATTAAATAATTTACGAGGTATATTTCTGCTAATAGGAAAAATAATTGTTAGCAAACTTAAAAATTATACCAAAAATAAAATAATTTACGAAATTTCTGCTTCTAAGAAAAATGGTTGTTAGCAAACTTAAACATTATTCCAAAAAATCAATAATTTACGAGGTCTATTTCTGCTAATAGGAAAAATAATTGTTAGCAAACTTAAACATTATTCCAAAAATTAAGTAATTTACAAGGACTATTTTTGCTACTATGAAAAATGGTTGTTAGCAAACTTAAACATTATTCCAAAAATTAAATAATTTACGAGGTCTATTTCTGCTAATAGGAAAAATAATTGTTAGCAAACTTAAAAATTATACCAAAAATAAAATAATTTACGAAATTTCTGCTTCTAAGAAAAATGGTTGTTAGCAAACATAAACATTATTCCAAAAATTAAATAATTTACAAAATTTCTGCTTCTACGAAAAATGGTTGTTAGCAAACTTAAACATTATTCCAAAAATTCAATAACTTACGAAATTTCTGCTATTACGAAAAATAGTTGTTAGCAAACTAGAACATTATTCCAAAAATAAATAATTTACAATTTAAATACTGCAAGGCAGGGCTGTCGATATACGCCCCGAGATATTTCTTTTACTATCAGAAATTCTGGATTATTCAATAAATAGGTTAGTAATTTATTTTTCACGCCAGTAACTTTTCTGACTACTTAAAAATGCAACAAAAATCCCTCCGTTGAGGTCAACGGGCTTACAGCTAGTTTTTATTAATAAGTTACCTAACGAATTATTGCAATAGAAAGCTGGCCTGACATCCTTAGAAAGCTGTTTTTTATTTTTTTAACTAATGTTACCTAAATAATTGATTCTATGCCAAAACCTAAAGTCATCTGTGTCTTCGTTTGTTATTTGGTTAAGTTATATTGATTTCATTTGTATATCCAACTCGCTCTATGTTCATTTATATACAGTGTTTACTCGTTGAGTACTTACAAGACTCGAATCATTCACAATGCTAAATTCTTAATACCAAACTCAAAATAAAATTTACATCTTTACATTTACATCATGCAAACATTACATACCTACATTTTGTTAAAAAATGTAACCAAATAAACTCTTACGTATTACACATCATTGAGTAAACATTAATAAGTGTTTTCTTTTTTCTGGCAGGGTGCGTCTTTGATGTGTCCATATAGATCGGATTTTTTCAAGTCCTTGGGAGGAAAACCGGGACAAGCCAGCTTCCTTCAAGACATGGATACCTTTCTTCGAAGATTACGATTAAACAGAAAGGAGATCTTTCGCATCTACGCTGACAATAAAATTTAAAATCATACAGATGTCTGAAAAATGCATTAATCATTTGAATTATTATATGAATAAAAATAGTTTACCTGTATTCATTTAAAAATAGCTATCAGTTAAAAAAATGTTAACTTTATAAAAAGAAAAAGAACTTACGACCAATAACAAGCATAGAAACTTTGTTTGTTCCTTTGACCGCATCGTTATAATGTCATTAACATTAATTATTGTAACAGATCGGTTTTGAAATGTAAGTTGTGTCTTTTCTTATTTCATGGGGAGAACAAACCCGACATTTTCTTCCAACATTTTTGTTGCCACATCAAAAAAATTATAAACCGATAATTTTTCAATTTAACCGATAGCATGTCTGGATATACAGCACGGGCATGCGAAGATGTGGAAGCAAAAAGTGAAATATTTTCAGCATCTGCCGATTTCACTAAATCTTGTTACCGTTTAGAAAATGGTTGAATTTAATTTACTATTAGGGCTAAGATTTTTATATATGCGGAATGAAATGAATAATGCACATTGAAACAAATAAAAAACGACTTTTTTGTCCATTACTATTTTACTGTTGTATCGAACAAATCATCGCCAATAAATAATTCAGTCACTTCTTCAATGCTTTCAACATTATAAGAAAAAAAATGTACTCCTGAGACACCTTCGAAGGCTTGATTATCCCTTGGCGGATCAAACTCACTCCAGTCTGCGCGGATATTTTCATTATCACTCTCACTTTCACTGGACGGAAGGAAATTCATCGCGCATATTAAACATTCAAAAATGGAATATGTTCAATCTGTCAAATCGTTTGTTCTACATTTTGACATTCTGTTCAAATACACCTGCAGTATGTGTGATTATTTCAAAGTAAATGAATTTATTAATGTAGTTCTCTATGATACATTATTGTATCTCATTTAAATCTTCAGAATATATTCTTACATATTCCATAAATATTCCATGTATGTTATACATATATATGCTGTCAGCTTAAACAAAAATTTCTGAATTGATAAGGTAAATGAAATATTTTAGGTATTAACAGAGGGTATTTACAATTTATTCCGATACTTTTAAAGTTTTGTATCTTTTATTTTAAATAACGAGGAAACGAGACTATTCTTTGGACAAGGTAAATTTATGCTCAAATACTACAGTAGAACCTCGATTATCTGGACTTATTGGGGATGAAGGTAGTGCACATAAGAAAAAATCCGGATAATCGAAAAAAATCATAATTTATACGGAAAGACATGTACAACCAGTGTAAATAATTTTTATTTATTTAGATTAACATAAAAGTTCAGTATTATTATTTATTTATTAAGATATTCATTTATTGCTATGCATAAGCTAGCTGTTCTTTTTGACGCTGCCAAATCGCGAATACTTTTAAGACATATAAGTTATCTTGAGATACACTCTTGGCTCTCAAACCACTTCATGTCGACATCTAAGCACTTTAAAGCTTTATAATAAACAGGACTAATATCTCTTCTTCGTCTTCTTGATCTTGTTGAGACAAATATTTCCTTAATTATTTTCACATCATTCAAAATTTGAAATCCAAGATCGTTTAACCACTTGGTAACATATTCTTCGACACTTTCAGCACATATTGAAATTTGGGCTATTGCTTCTACAATGTTTCTTATAAGAATTTCTAGTGTGTAACTAGAACTTTCTAACAGTCTTTTGAAGAATTTGTTCCATGATTTTCTCACTGTTGACACATCTAAGAAGTTCCAACTCTCAGAAATTTTAACGTAAACATTGGTTTAAACATTCTATTGATAGTTGAGATGATGCATTGTCTAGTAATAATAATGTTTTTCCTTTTTTATCTATGAAGTTCTATTATTTTTTTACTTTTGGAATGATCTGTTTTTCATACCAACGTATAAAAATTTTCCCATTCATCCTGGTTTTTTTCTGATGGTAATATTCAACCAGACGACTACTTTTATTTCTAACAACGCAAAACAACGAACAAAATGGTATGCACTCTATCACGTATGTAAACAACGGTAGAAGCAATTCGCCACGTGAAAAATAGCAAATTCGTAAAAAAATTGTTTACATATTTTGAACAATCCGGATAATCGAGGTCCAGATAATAGAGGTTCTACTGTACTTAAAAATTAAGTAAGCAAATAATTTGATATCTTTGGGTCAACAATACTAAAATACGGTAAAGTGAGCCATGTTTATTTGTTTATTGTTAAAAAAATAAAATTACAGTACATGACATAACAACTGACGCCAATTCGCCATGCACTTGAAAAATATAAAAATACGCAGTACATCAAATTCAACATAAAAAATCAAGAAATATAATAGAAAAATTTATCAAACAGTTCACAAATACCATCACTAAAAATGTCCACTTCTCTAGGCAATGCGTTGATTAATCGAACGGCCCTTGGAACTGGTGACTCATACCTCCTAAGCGAGGTATAAGTTTTTAGAAATAAAAGTGTTTGCTCATAGTTTCGCCCGCGTAAGAATAAATTGGGAGCATGTAAATTAAAAGTCGTTCAAAATTTCAGGATTATTAACTCGGCCCCAAAGAAGAAGAGAAAAATGATTTAAGCTTGAAAAAGATCTTCGAGCTTCAAGAGAGTGAAACGATAACATTCCTAAAAGAAATTTGGTGGGGTAGTATTCCTTTAAGGAATTATCAAAGGGGAAGAATTTAATTTTTTTGAAATAATAATATCTTAGAAATTTCTTATGGACTCTCTCTAATTGCAGCTTGTATGAACTTTCATATGGGCTCCAAATGATGGATCCATATTCAAGCTTACTTAAGACTAAAGAAACATAAAGCGTGCGAAACACAGTTGTGTTTTCAAATGGTTTTCTTTGTCTAACAATAAATCCAAGGAGTTTGCTTGCACGCAGTGCAATATAAGTGAAATTCGAATGAAAGGTGAAAGAAGAGTCGAATCTGATACCAAGATCAACAACTTCAGACACACGTTTTACAGCATCATTAGATATTGCATAGTTATATATGATGGGAAATTTTGAGCGAGAGAATGAAATACAAAAACACTTCGAAATGTTGAAGTCGAGCTTGTTTTTTATAGACCAATTCAAAATCGCATTCAAATTCTGCTGCAGAATAGTACAGTCAGACTCTTTACTGATACGTAAAAACAGTTTTAAATCATCAGCAAAGAGCAGATAATTAATTCCGCTTATACTTTCTACAAAGTTTCTACAAGTTAGAATGATGGGAAAAGGTGAACTGAACTCACCCCTTTTATTACATTATTACAATCAATTTTTCTCTAAAATACTTTATGCTTATTTCTACAATAAACTTTCACATAAAATTAAAAGTTGATGACAGCTCGCACAAAAAAAAATTGAAAACGTAGTTGTACTTAAAAGTCAAATGGAAAAGTTTCACCATTTTGCTATTTGGCTCACTTCACCTCTTAAAGGCTAATATATTCCTAAAAAAAGTTCCATTCAGCGAATAAGTAAAGTTTATTCATTCTGATTAATTTGATGAGTAAGTATGCGTTTGATTGCGTATGTCGGAAAAATTCTGATTTTTTTATTATGTGAAAAAATTATCCCGTTAGGGGGAACGGGCTTTAAACTCGTACCTACTAATAAGAATAAATATAAACCAATGATTTTTCAGAATGAATGAAAAAAATAACGAAACATAAGACACTGCCCAGATTCCTTTAATTCCTTTAACACGGTGGTGACCTGTAACCAGGGATGTCCCGTGAGCATAGGCGAGTAGGCAGTTGCCTAGGGGCTGCAAGTCCAAAAGGCGGCAACTGATCAATTCGAATAAAAATTTTAGATGACAAAATATTTTTGACTCATGAATTTGGTTTTGAATATACGTGATGCTCCGATGTCTATGATTAAAATTTGCTGACAGCCAATTTTTTAATAATATAATGATCGATGGGTATACACTATCTATACAGTACAGGTAGTCCTCGACTTACGTCCGAGATACGTTCCTGAGATTTGATCAAATGTCGAATTAGGTCGAATTTCATACAAAATATGTCGTCGCTCTTTCAGAGGCTTCTTCTGATAGTAAGATTGTGTGATCTGTTTAAATATGGGTGCTGTAAGTCTGGGTGTTGTTATGATTAGGGTTAACACCCTACGGGATGATAGAAAAAACATTATCATCTGGAGTCAAGTAAATGTTTGTCAAAACTGAAAATTAATGAATTATTTTGTAATAAAAAATCATATCCTCTGCATACACGATTTAAAATTCCATTGTCTTTTTTTCCACAACATTCACATACATGTTGTGATAATACTATCTGATTTTAAAATTCTGTTAACTTGACACTATGCGAGCCGAGTGCTACAAGATTCTATGTAGACAGCTGCAGGAAAAAAGATATGGGCATTTGAAATTTTAAATGCTTGTATTTTGAAAATTGTAAATGTTTCCAAGTTTTTTTTTGATTATATATATCAAGGATGGCACTGGCATGATATATAACTATTAATAAAATATTGTTAAAAATAGTTCTTCATGGTTAATTAGAAATACCTAAACTTCTATTAGAATCTTGTCCATCTGAAATTCAAACAAACCGCCAGTGCTACAAGATTCTAGCTGAAATTTGTGTGAAAGCACAAGTTATTAAAAAAACAGACTTACACTTTTTATATTAAAATAAAAAGAATTCTATGGAAGATATCTAATGCGATCATCAATTATTGGAGAACATATATAAAAAAATGGAGAATAAATAGGAAAAGTAGTTTTTTTTGTAATTTGTGTTTGATATCATTAATGTAATAAGTTAATATTGTTAACTCCTAGAACTCGAACGTCGACATATAGTCGACATCACGATTCGGGTCTACCACTCGAACGTCGACGTATAGCCGACATAACTTCAACCTCGTTTACTGGCCACAAATTAAATTATACTTGTTTATCTTTTCCGGTTCTAAGCTCAAGAAATGCGACCCCAATACCCACATTTTCTTAAATATCTATTTTAATATGGGTGATACAATGTTTATAATTAAGGTATTCTTATATCATAGTTTTTTGGACCTTTTGTAGTTTATATAAATACGATAAGATAAGAGATAAGCGCCCGCTTATCAGCGATCGTTGGTAAGATAACTAGACTGAAGCGCGCCAGTCGCGCATTGACATTGGCATTGGAACGACGTATATTTTACGCGCAACTTAAAATATGATTATTTATTAAAAAACCAAGGATTTTTATAAAAAAATGTATGCGGAATGATGCAGAGAGATATTTTAAAGCCCGTAGACTATTTATTTTTTTGAAATTCATAAGAATAAGGCCAATAATGAGGAAACCACTGGGGTCAAAAATGACCCCCATCGCCAGAGACGTATTTTTCTAGTCTCCGAGCCGCGAGAGTTATTTTCGTGTTATTTATCATATAGATACTTTGATCTTTATACACTCATCCAATTTTATATTATTTTCATTCATTTAATGTCAAAATATGCAATTTCAAAACATCGGGATGAGTACATTCCCGGCGTGTTTATGTGCGCAAGTGCGAGTGAGATGGATCCTGTGCAAACGAGACAGCACAACATTTCAAATCGCTCGTTTTACTTTGCTTCGGCGTCAGTGATATACAACCATAGATGTGCGTACAGTTTGTTAATGAATTATTGCTTATTTACAATTCAAATAATCCATGGTTTTACTACAATGATTACATACATCATGGCCAGAAAAATATATTAACAATTATCAAAATTGTTGGTTATCTATATATATATATACATATATATATAAATGAATGTTAGTTTTTTTGTTACCTATGCGCTCCTATACCACTCATCCGATTGCGATAATTTTTTTGGGAAGTTGTTATACAGATGCCAGAATAGATTTATGAATCAGCGGTGGGCTACCAATGCGTTAATTTGTTTGTTAGTCTGGTATGCGTTTCTATACCGTTCATCCAACTGCAATACAATTTTGGTGGGTTGTTGTGCGGCTGCCTGCAAATTTATATAAATCAACAGTGGGATGCTAATACGTTAATTTGTTTGTTTTTTTCCGTATGCAATCTTATACCATTCATCGGACTGCGATAAAACTTTGGCGAGCCGTTGTGCGGACGCCTGCAAATGTATATGAATCAGCGGTGGGCTGCCTATACGTTAATTTGTTAGTTTGTCCCTTACGCATTCCTGTTCCTATACCATTCATCTTTTTGCGATAAAAATTTGGTGAGTTGTTGTGCGAACACTCGCAGTGGTATCTGAATACATACAGCCAGGGGTGGGCTTCCAATACGTTTATTTGTTTGTTTGTTCCGTATGAGTTCCTATACCGTTCATCTGATTGCGATAAAGCTTTGGTGAGTTGTTTTGTGGACACCAGCAAAGGTTTTTGAATCAAAACATACAACGATGGGCTGCCAATACTGTAAATTCGTAGTTTTTTCTTTATGCGTTCCTGTTTCTATACCGTTCATCCGATTGCAATAAAACTTGGATGATATGTTGTGCGGACGCCCTTAAAGTTTTCTGAATTAGTACAACCAGCGGTAGGCTACCAATGCGTTTACAAGGTGCTCGCTTTATATCAAAGCAATTCTCGGTATTCTGGGAAGCAGTGAGTTTTTTATCACTCTGATGGACTACCTAAATAAGCAATCTATTTTTACATTTTTAATACATTTACAATACGTAACAATATGCAATATACTGTAAACTCATCAATGTAAATGGCCGAAAATGTACTACTGTGTATACTGATGCTGTCATAGATAATGTATGTAAGTCAGAAATTGTAGTTATGTACTCATTTGATCTGAGAATATTGTTTTCTCTTAAATTAACAAGGGTCTCGCCGACTTTAGCAAAATTTCACACAGGGCTTCCTCCAGCCCACCCTTGAGTACAGTCATTTTACAATGAGAAATTTCACCGAATAAAGTGATCTGCATGCAATGGCTACCAGTTTCATGGCAAATCATAGGTCGCGAAAAGTGAAATTTGGACATGTTGATTGGCTATTTTTAGGATTCTCTGTGGCGCATTTTCTAAGAAAATTCGCCTTTTCTGGTGACTTTTCTCAATTTAGCAAATGTATGTATTTCATATGGTTAAGCGTCAGTTTGCGTGTCTTTGGTGTGAACATTTTTGGATGGTGGTCGAACAGCGCATTCAACACTAAAATTGCATTTTAATTCAAACCACTGAGACACTAACATGCAATATCAAAGCCAAAAATCGGAATGGGTGAAGTACTTCAATCATGCCAACTCATAATATGAGACGAATGTACTATGGCGCACAAAAAGGCATTGTAAGCTGTACACTATGCACTAAAAGATTTGAGAGGAAATGAATAGTGGTCTTTGGTGGCGCACTTATTTTATTGTCTTGTGATTTTCGACAAACCCTACCAGTTATAACACGTTCAACAGCTGTTGATGAATTAAATGCATGTCTCAAATCATCAGTTTTATGGCGACACGTGCAGAAATTGGCTTTCAAGGCCAGCATGCGTATAAAACTACAATATGATACATCCGCTGAACGTTTCGCAAAATAATTGTTTGATATTGGGAATGGAAAATTGAAAATAGATGAATCCACACAATGTATTACATTGCCAATAAATTTCTGTAAAATTACAAAAAAAATAAGAGAATTGATTCACAAAGTTTTCCCAAAAATATTGCAAAGAATTACAAAAATCAACAGTGGCTCAAAGAATGTGTTATATTAGCAGCCAAAAAACACGATGTTAATGCCATCAACTTCAGGATTCGAAACGAAATACCAGGCGAAGAGAAAACGTATCAGTCCATCGATACTGTAATGAATCAAAATGAAGTTGTCAATTATCCAACTGAATTCTTAAATTTACTTGATTTGCCAGCCATGCTGTCACACGTTTTAACATTGAAAATTGGCGTACCTATCATTCTTCTCCGAAATATAAATCCACCACTTTGCAAAGGTAAGCTTCTCACTAAAAAAAACTCATATTTTCCACTTTGTCCGTACAAAGTGGATATTGTGAGTTTTTTTGTGATAAGCTTTGAAAAATATTTTTGGGCGTTCTCTCGTGCTAGTGGGCAATGGTTAATGTAAAGTTTTAAAATATATATTCGTGTGTACAAAGTTCGTCCTTTATTTTTTTAGTTCCATTATATACAACCCATTTATAATTTAGGCAGAAACACGTGTCTCAACAATTTCCGGATGGTTTATTTGTAATATCTAGTGTTATAAAGTAATATACATATTATTTTTATAGACGAATTAAAATATTACAATTCAATTAAATGTGTTTCAAATTGTGTTGTGTATTTTTTGTATGTATACATTTTGAGCGGCTGAGTAACAAACAGTTCTCATAGGAAAAACTTCTGTTGAGATACCTACATTAGGAGGTCATATGCTCTGCATTGGAAGCGGACATGGATTAAAAAAATATATTTTTACTTCATGCAGAAAAACATGTGTTTCAACGATTTCCATATAATTCATTTCTTATCATATCTAGCGTTTATAACGTTATCTATATTTATTAGTTATACAAACAAATAAATATAGTATATTACAATGCTGTGTTTTATTTTATTAAAATGAAGAAATACATTTATCGAGTAAAAGGTTTCTATCCGCTGACACACCAGCAAACGCGCGACGTAACTTAGCAACGCGAATGTTTATTACGAATTACCTAGCTATACAAAATTGAGGTTAGGATGACATCGGCTGTCAGATGACAAAATTTACCTCGTTTTCAAATCTTAATTTGTGGACTTATTGTTACCTTTATTATTGTAAATTATTACAGACAATAAGTAACAATCTTTGTTTAAATGTTTTTCTATACAAATAGTATCTAAAGTAATGACTAATAAGTCTTAGAAGGATTTTGATACAATAGGTGTAAAATGTGTGCAGCTGGGTTAGAACCTTTCAGAAACATATATTTGACTTCTTTATTTACTAAACAATATTTATAATATGAATTGAATATATTCTACATATTTATTTATTTTATTTTTGAAAAAATAGCCAAGGAAAAGGTGTTTTTTTCTTAATTTACTTTCAGAAATTATGTTCCGGAAAAATCTAAAATTAAATACGAGTTGGCGCTACCAACCTTTGAAAAAAATTACGAGTTTTAAGGGTTAAGTGTAATAATACCACACTGCAAAAAAAAACATCATAATGGTAAAAAAATAACAACATTGTGTTGAAGAATAGAAATAATTGATCAAAATTAGATAATTGAAAAAAATACAGGAATAAAATTATTATAATAAAAAAGATATTATTCAACCTATCCACATTCACACAAGTTTTGTCACTAACGACCCTGATTTCGTCTTTTGGCATATTCAGGAGTTCAAGTTGAAACCACAGATATCTTGCGACGTGCACATAAAACTACGGCTTATTAGAAATTTAAGCAAAATTTCGACTTCAGTATGTAGATAATGCTACGCTTAATACTGCCTCATTATTACTTTAGTTTGGTCGAAAGTCGACACTTAGAACCTTGTAGTACTCAGCTCGCGACTATTGACTAAACTATTGCCTAGTTATCAAAGTTGTATTATTTTTAATAAAATATTTTGACAGCAAAATATTAAAAATGGTACAAAAAATTAAATAAAATGCCATTTTCTTGTTCAAAATAGTAAATATTTGCAATATGCACATGTATTCTTATACTGAATAAAATGTTTTTCTCTAATTGGTGCAAAAATAGAAGTGTTACTTTCCGTTTCGTTTTTTTAAACAATTTAAATCGATTATCTCAGTATGCACCGAGAGTCACATAGATCACATTTGATGTGCATCGACGATGTATTAAAATAAATCATTTTTATATTGTTTTTTATTGTTAAATTTGTACATGTGAACAAATATGTATTGCATTATCATGCCATTTTACTTTATGCATGCATCTGCTGTGGTGTCTCGTGATGCAATTCAATTTTTTTAAAAATCTTATTTTTTTCGGTCGTAAGTGCGAATTGTCGTATGTCTAACCGTCGTAAGTCGGGAACTACCTGTACTTGACTTTATCGCAATCCTACCAATGTCAACATACTAAAGGCGGCAGCTGGCTAAAAGTACTGGGCGCGGTGAACAAAGAAAGCATACAAACCTCGGTATTCATTCATAACTTTATCGCAAAAATCTTATTTAAATACGACACCTACTGATAGCGTTAGCTTTGGCGTAATTTAATGAAGACTCGCGTAATATGGGTTATACCATAGCAGTCTTAAGTTCCAAGCAGTGCTGTATAAAATCATAAAATTATGAGCGGGCCGTTGAATCCCTGCCTTTAATAACAAATTGTATGGCGGTTATACGTAGATCAACTCTAAATTCCAATTTATGAGCTTATTTTTCGTTAAATGTAACATGTATGTTTGAAAGATTTCTCGTATGGATATTCTGTGATTCATTGGTGTTATTAATTTACAATTTACGATACATCGGAAGGGCCATATATGCAAATTAAGTAATGATTGTAAGAAATATAGCGAATGGCAAGAAATGCGATGTGTGGTAAAAACCAAAAAAAATAACTTCCCACTATTAAGTACCACAGTTATATAGAATATAAATTATAAATTACATAAACGACGGTAACAAGCGGAATTCATATAATATTATATAAGATTTTGACGCCTATTATGATATTATGAAATACATGCTGCGTCTTTTATCATATAATAATGGCAATATACCAAGTAAATGATGATTTAATCAATAACAATATAAAAAAAAATAATGGAGTGAATTGTGCTATTCTAGTTTGACTTACTGATATGACTTGAGAAATCTTATGGAAAGATTTAATGACGAACCAGTGTGCACAAATAAATTTCGAGATTAATATTAATTGATTAAAATCCCAATAATGACGTTGGTTTTTTTCAATGAACTATCCAACCTCATATTCTGTATTGAAATAATTAAAAAAAAAAAAAAAAAAATGATTTGGTATCTTTGTTTGCTTTTGTTCTCAGAGATGTTTATTAAAAAACCTTAGAAAATGTGATTTTTTCTAATTTAAAAAAAGATTTAATTGATAAGATATATAATTACAATATATATATATATATGTATTTGCTTCAAAATAACAGTAATAAATGGTTTCATAATGATGTGATATTACTTTGAAAATTATGACGCCGGCCCGCTCATCTGAAAAAAGTACCTGTTTTCAACTCTATAGCATGGCTTTCACTATAGGGGGCTTTGATTATACCCAAGAAAGCATAAAAATTTCAATCGATACTGTAAGACAGGGATTCCCAACCCCGCGCCCGCGGGCACCATGGCGCCCGCGGAACGATTCATGTGTGCCCGCCACTATTCGACCGTGACAGAACTTTTTCATAAACACTAATTAAAAATGTAAATTATTTTTATTTATTTGTTAGAGTTTTAAAATTTTGGAAATGGAAAAATTGAATTCTTTAAATTTGGAATTGCGGGGAAAAGACAAAAATATAGCTGAAATGATAAGCTCTGTAAAGTCATTTAAAGCTAAATTGGATTTGTTGATATAACATCTGCAGATCAAGTCTCTCGTGCATTTCCCACATATGAAGAAAATGCTAGGTAACAATGAATTAAACGGGTCATTATTTATTAAGCACCTTCAAGTGCTTAAAAAACAGTTTGAAGAGAGATTTCTGCAGTTTACAAATATCGAGCCAATTGTTTCCTTCTGTATCAATCCTTTTACTTGCCAAATAAATGTAATGGAAATGGCCGCATGTATTGCAGATCTTGTTCAAGGGAAGGCAGAAGAACTAGAGTTAGAAATTTTGGACCTTAAGAATGATATTTTGCTAAAATCCTTAATATCAGAGGACTCTTGGAATACAGTGGACAGAGAAATGTTCCCATTTTTTAAAAAAGCGGCATATAAAATTAAATCATTTTTCGGTTCGACATATTTATGCGAATCATTGTTTTCAAACATGAACTTAATAAAATTAAGATATAGATCTCGACTCACCGATGAGAATCTGAATATGATTGTTTGCTAACAGGATTATCGTCATACTCTTCTAATTATGAGGCACTGGCCAATGACATGCAATGCCAAAGATCACACTGACAGATTGATATTATATTTTTTTATAAAATGTTTTCTTTGTATTTGTGTTTTTTGTTTACGTTTTGTAAATAAGTTTCTCTGTGTGTATGTAGTTTGAAAAATAGTTTTATTATTTTGAAACATTTTTGTTTATTTATTAATAAATTATGAATATAAGAAAATAAATTATGGGAAAATAAGAAGTTATGGAAGGAGTTTGTCGATCAAATATAGGTGGTGCCCACCACCCTACCGATATTTTAGAATGCGCTCTTGAGTACAAAAAGGTTGGGAACCCCTGCTGTAAGAAGTGTAAAATACTTCTCATCGCTTTAAGAATTTTAGTTGTATGTAATCAAAAACTTTTTTTATTTGCTGCATTGTTTTCTAGTCTTAAATTCATGTACAATAGATTACATGTTAATATTTAAAAAAAACAAGTGATTTTATATAAAACTAGCCGGTTCCCGGCAAGCGTTGCAATGCCACTCAAAGAATGAAAGCGTTTGTGTTTTAATTCTGTTTATTGGAGTGCTTTTGGATATATTTTTGATATGGTCTGTTGCGTATACGAACATATCTGACGGTATTCCAACGCGTGAGCAGGCCACATACAGCTGTCCATGTGAGAAGCATGGATTTTCAACATTTGATCCACACACTTGTTGCGATTGTCCCTGTGCTTTGTTGATGGTCATTTCAAATGATTCGATTTAAATTCGAATGGCATATCTGTTGGTATCATTCAGATGCTTGGCAACAGTACATCGCTCCCTTTAAATTTTTCATTTAAAGTGTTTAGCTTCGATGATATTGTTCATTATCTTTTTCACTGAAAGCCTGGTACCGGTGCAAAGTCATGGTGGATTTATTTTTCGGAGAAGAATGCCAATTTTCATTATTAAAATGTGTGGCAGCATGTCTGCCAAATCAAGTGAATTTAAGAATTCAGTTGGATAGTTGACAACTTCGTCTTGTTTCATTACAGTATTAATGGACTTATACGTTGTCTCTTCGCCTGGTATTTCGTTTTGAATTCTGAAGTTGATGGCATTAACATCGTTGCTTTTGCTGCTGATATAATACGTTCACTAAGCCACTGATGATTTTTGTTATTCTGTGCGATATTTTTGGGAAAACTTTGTGAATCAATTCGCCCCGCCTATGGTTCTTGCTTGTTGACAATATGATACATTGTGTGGATTCATCGATTTCCATTTTTCCGTTCCCAATATCCAACAATTATTTTGCGAAACGTTCAGCGGATACGTCATATTGTAGTTCTACACTGGCTTTGAAAGTAAATTTTTGCATGTGTCGCCATAAAAATGATGATTAGAGATATGCATTTAATTCATCAGCAGCTGCTGAGTGCGGTATAACTGGTAGAGTTTGTCGAAAATCACCAGACAATAAAATAAGTGCGCCACCAAAGAGCTGTTAATATCCTCTCAAATCTTTCTGTATAGTGAAGAGCTTCCAGCGCCTTTTTGTGCGCCATCATAGTACATTCGTTCCATATAATGAGTTGACATGATTGAAATACTTCACCCTTTCCGGCTTTTTTTGATATTGCATGCTAGTGTCTTAGCAATTTGCAATAAAAAGCAATTTCAGTGCTGAATGCGCTGTTCGACCACCATCCAAAAGTGACGCTAAGCTATATGACAAACACACATTTGCTTAATTGGAAGAAGTCACCAGAAATATCGATAATTCTTAAAAAATGCGCCACAGAGAATCTTTAAAATAACCAATCAAAGTGTCCGAATTTCACATTTCGCGACATATGATTTGCCACGAAACTGAGCCGTGGCACGCAGATCGCTTTCTTCGGCGAAATTTCTCATTTCAAAATGACCGTACTCAGGGGTGGGCTGTAAGGAGTTCAGAGGGGCTCACGTGAGCCCTTTGTGAAATTTTACTTAGGGCGGAGAGCCCCTTGTTAATTTAAGAGAAAATAATATTCCCAGATCAAATGAGTACATAACTGCGATTTCTGACCTATACATTATCTATGACGGCATCAGTATACACTAGAGGTCTGCACGGGCCCGGGCCTGGCCCACGGGCACCTGTACCCGGCCCGGCCCGCGGGCCGGGTTTGGGCGGGTAAGCGTAATTGAGATTCTGGCTCGGGCCGGGCTCGGGTAAGGAATTTATTTCTTCAGAAAAATATTTCAGACTACGTTCGTGTTATGATAATTTTAAATATTACCAGTTCTATAATAAATCGTAAATTATTGTAAATTTGTAAACAACGGGTTTTTTTTGGGCTGAGGAATATACACCTGGACTTCGGGTCGGGTTCGGGTAACAAGTGTGGTATTAGACTAGGGCCCGGGCCGGGTTGGGCCAGAGTTTTTCGGGCTCGGACCGGGTAATTTTGTAAAATTTCGGCCCGTGCAGACCTCTAATACACAGTAATACATTTTATGAAATTAGCATTGATAAGTTTACAGTAAATTGCATATTGTTACACATTGTAAATGTATTAAGTAACAATCGATTGCTTATTTAAGAAGTCCATCAGAATGATAAAAACTCACTGCTTCACAGAACACCGAGAATTTTAACGTATTGGCAACCCACCGCCTATTCATATACATTCGCGGGCGTCCGCACAACAACTCACCAAAGTTTTATCGCAGTCGGATGAATGGTATAGGAACGTATACTGGAAAAACAAACACATTATCGTATTGGCAGCCCACCGCTGATTTACCTACATTAACGGTTGTCCGCACAACATCTCACCAAAATTTTATTTCCATTGGATGAACGGTATAGGAACGCATATCAAACAAACAAACAAATTAACGCATTGGCAGCCCACCGCTGATTTATAAACCTTTTCTGGCGTCTGCACAATAACTCACCAAAATTTTATTACAATCGGATGAGCGGTATCAAACAAACATTATTTTATATATATGTGATTGACTGTCCCGCCATTTACACGCAACCGACGCAAGTAAGTTGACAGTTGAAAAGCCGTTTAATACAAAATGTATGAGAAAGAATTTTCTTCATAATTTCTTACCTGTAACATTTTTCTGGTTTTTTAATGCTTATTCTGCTATTCTAGGCGGAGACGAATTCAGTAAATCAAAAATCATAAAAATCGATTCAGCCGTTCTCGAGATATACGTGGTGTAAATAACCCGACTTTGTTTTATATATATATATAGATATAGATAGATAGATAAACCAAGTTAAAAAAAGAATCTGCATATTAATTATTTTCATTCCGTTTTAATAATAACTAGCTGTAAGCCCGTTGACCTCAACGGGGGGATTTTTGTTGCATTTTTAAGTTGTCAGAAAATTTACTGGCGTGAAAAATAAATTACAAACCTATTTATTGAATAAGCCAGAAATTATGAAAGTAAAATAAATATATATCGGGGCCTATATCGACAGCCCAGCAGTATTTAAATTGTAAATTACTTAATTTTTGGAATAATGTTTAAGTTTCCTAACAACCATTTTTCCTAGTAGCAGAAATAGACCTCGTAAATTATTTTATTGTTGGAATAATGTTTAGGTTTGCTAACAACCATTTTTTGTAGTAGCAGAAATATACCTCGTAAATCACTTAATTTTTGGAATAATGTTTAAGTTTGCTAACAATTATTTTTCGTATTAGCAGAAATAATATAATTCATCTGTACCCTTAAACGACATTTTAAAATACAAAACTGAATTTTCGTAAGCTTCGCGAAACATTCTTGCACAGACTGTATGTGACATACATGGAGTATTTATATTTTACCGTCAAGATTGTATTTAAAAAAATATTCCGAAGATTTAAATGAGATACAATATTAGTATCATAACATAAAGATCTCATTTATTTTAAATTGACCACACTCCATTATTTGACATATTCTATTTTTGAAATTTCAATACAAACAATCGAAGTCACTTAGAATCGCGAAAATAGTTTTTTTTTCGAATGCTTAATATAATTTATATAATCTAATTTTATTGCCTCTGAAAATTGTGACTTTGCCCGAGAGGTAGCGTGTTTGGCTCATAATCCAAAATTATGGGATCGTTCCTTGACCGCGTCGCTTTTTTGTATGATAATTCAAATTTTCAGCGATCAGCGATTTTCCACGACAACAAATGTGCTTCTTTAAATGTCAGGGTAATAAAAAAATATCTCTAGTTATGAATAAAAAAAAATGGTGACAGCGGGGCAAGGGAGGGGGAGGGGACCTTTTTTCTTGACGTCATCGAAAAGGCGAAATCGGGGACCGACAGTCAGACTGACAGGCAGATTACATTATCTTCTATTAATATATAGATATTACAGAGGCAAATTGATAGCGTTTTTGTGTCTAAAATAATCGAGTAAAAGTATTTTTAATTTTATTATAAATGCATTTAACTTTTCTCATTCACAAAAATGAGTGCAAGAAAACGTTTATCAGTTGCAGCTAGGGATTCTGAAGTCTCGGGGTTTTCAAAGTAGCGGGACTCGAGGCGTAATAAAGTCAAAGTCCCGGGACATCCCGGGACTCTAGAATTCTATTTTCCCTTCAATAAAATTATAATTTTAAAATTAAATATTTGCATGTATGTGTGTATGTATTACATACACTCGTCGCCTTTTGAAAGTACGCACTATCTAGTAAAAATTGCATTTTTTTAATACAAAGTTTTAATAATTCCGCCGTCAGGAGTAAATTTATGACCGTAACTTCACAATACAGCTTTAAGACCTTTTTTGTCTTATTGAGACATTGGTATCTTTTTGAAATAGTGAAAAACCTTTGTACATAAAACAACATCAGGCATGAACATTTAATTTTAATATTTTGTAATTTGTCTTTGCTGCAGTTATATTACAATATATAAAAACATGGTATTTGAAACTTCTACGAAATTATAAATTCCAAACATCTGTTTTTCTATCAGATCCCATTTAAATATGAATACTTAATTTTCTTAAGACCCCGGGTAAGTGTCACGTCCCGACCATGTCGTGTCCATTTTTATTGGGGCTCCCCTCTTATACTTTCATTCAATAAACCTCAGTCCATTTGAGGGTTTCTTAACCACAAGAATTGTATTTTTCAAAATTAAAATGTACATGTTATTAACTTTTCCTGTTCTAAGCTCAAGAAATGCGACCCCAATACCCACATTTTTTTAAATATATATTTTAATATGGGTGATACAATGTTTATAATTAAGGTATTCTTATATCATAGTTTTTTGGACCTTTTGTAGAAGAAAAAAAATATTCGATCGCTAGTTCCGTCTCTATTAAATAAAACAGAAAAGAAAAAATTCAACTAAATAAAAAAGATCCTCGAAGTAGAACAAAAAACGGATTGATGTGTACGAAGTTAAAGATAATAATTTATGTATCCTGGAATACTATTCTCAAAAAATACACAATATCTTACTTACATCGATGCCTCATTTTATATAAATACGCGATAACAAGATAAGCGCGCGATAGCGGCGCTCGTAAAATAGCATGTGCAATGGTTGGTGAGCTAAATCTCGTCAGTTGCGATTTCATATGTGTGCTGGGATGACGTCTTTTTTACGCGCAACTTAAAATATGATTATTTATTAAAAAAACACGGATTTTTATAAAAAAATGTATGAGGAATGATGCAGAGAAATATTTTAAAGCCCTTAGACTATTATTTTTTTTTAATTCATAAGAATAAGGCCAATAATGAGGAAGCCACTGGGGTCCCTAAACGACCCCCATCGGAAGAGAGGTATTTTTCTAGTCTCCGAGCCGCGAGGGTTAAAACATTATAAATCGCAGTCACGATTCCCGGGACATTTTCCAAAAAAGTCCCGGGACTTAAGACAGCAAAAAGCCCGACAAGACCCGGGACATCTCGACACAGAATCCCTAGTTGCAGCGAATAAAAAATAAGGGTAATGTAAGGGATTATAGATTATTTCGACGAAAAACTTCACAATGTAAGCTAAAAACAACGCCACGGTTTTTTTTTTGAGGTCTTGATAATTGTGTTAAAATCACGCATTAATTTGAAGATCACTGATAAATTATGCAAAATACGAAGAACATTTTATTATGTAAACTTCGTTCCAGCTACTTTCCTTTGTCCGCAACTCCTTAACTTGCCAGTTGGAGAAAAATATAAATTTTTCGTTAAATATTTTTTATAACGCTGTGCACTTTGGAAATAATAACTGCATATTTAAGCATATTTTATTTATTCCTGAAATGCACAGCAGGTATTTCTCATTAAAAAAAATATATATCAGAACCGATTTCGCGGAAAACTTGGAGTATTGTATATAGTTTGTCTATTTTTCTCACTTTATAATTAATCTTTTAATCAAATAATTAAATCGGTCCAGATATTTTTTTCAACTGATTAACAATAATGCTCGCTAACAACATGACGAGTTTAAAAGCGCTTTTTCGTGATATTAATGATGAAAAAAATGCTGTTGCGTTTTTACAGACACTCGGCATTATTCCGAGAATTGAATTTTTGTTGATGATTCAAATTAAATCATTCTCGTAAGGGGTTTTTCTTAATTGTTTTTAAAACAAAAATCCTTCAGCTGAACAAATATTTTATAAAGTCATTACTTAATCTAGCTTACATAAATTGAAATAATAATAAATATAAGTGAAATAAAGACTTAGTCTGAACCCACCTTAGCAAGAACTTTAGCCAGGAAACTAGGAGTCCGCTTCTCGGACACCACATATAGTTTCAGTAGAAAGAAGAGGTAGAAAAAACAGACTCTTGTCGGCTAGGCACTGGCCTAGTCCAGACTGTCGAGCCTTAGTAGTCCAGACTGTCGACCCGAAGTTAGATTTTTTTTTGTATTTGTATGTACGGAAACGTCATCAAACTCACGACGGTGTTGTCAAATTATTAAGCTTCTGTCGTTCGTTGGGGCTAAATTGAATCTTCCCATCACGCATACTTATACATTGAAACACAAATACCAATATCGTTGTATTGTATGAAAGTGACAGGTATTGAATACGCTTTTACAAGACTATGGAAAATGTTTGATTGTTCATAAATAACTTATTGTTTTATTTTTTTCGTGATTTTAAAACCTTATTCGCTATTTTGAGCATTACTGTATTTGATGAAATACGTCAATGGGGAATACAAATATAATTTTCACTTAATTGGTGTGAAAATTATTTTTGCGTAAACCATTTTAGGTTAAACTGTACGACAAATGCGTACTGCAGTTTTAAAAGTATCTTGTTATATTGAAACAGCGTAATATTATTGTCAAACAAATTAATCATACCTAATTATAAACATAATCTTATTTAAATATTATCCTATTTTCTTTCGTTTTCATTTCATCTTATTTCAACGAATACACACTCAAAGATAACACAATGTTTTTTATTGTCAATAATAAATCAATTTTTTTATTCAATTCCATACTCTAAATTTTAAAGCATAGATTAAGAGTAAATATAAAACCTTGTCATTCATTTTTGCTGACAGATACGAAAATAAAATTTTCGCTCGAATATCGGCTTTGTGCGATGTCATGTAGAAATGTTTACTATAATTTGGTTTTAAAATGCTCCATGCTTTTCAAGTCAAACAAAACAATGTTTTTAAGCCAAATATTTCGACAATTTACCATCATGTTAAATATTTGACTTATATTTTTTTTTATATAATATACATCAGTGACGTAAACCGTCAGTTTGGCATTTAATATTTAGTCGGTTAAGTTGTCGTTTTTAAAAATTCGCCATTCTGAGGTTGGTACGCCAAATCAGTAATCGATTTAGAACACGAACCGTTGCTGGCGGCTTGCAAACAGTTGGAATGTGGTTTTGACGCAAAAGAACAGAAACAACTATCAGTCACAATCCAAACCATGTGATCAAAGCTTTAAATTAGATTATAATTCAAAAACGGTTTGCAAACCGTCAGCGGTTCCATGAAAGAACAGAACATGAAAGAACAGAACAAGAAAAAACAGAACATGATAAAACAGAACTATGACAAAACAGAATAGGGAACTTGCATAAACAGAACATGAAAAAACAGAACACGTAAAAACAGAACATGTTAAAACAGAACATAGATAAATGAGAACAAATATTTAATATTAGTAAGAATGTTACAATCAACTAAATGCCGCTAATAGCAACGCAGTTCTGTAGAAAATTGCCAAACTATCATACAAGGAGATCAGGGAAAGCGATAATTTACGCTAAATACGAATATGATATCCGTATGAAACAGAAGTAGAAAGATGTCGAATTGAATTTCTTATATCCATAATACAGAAAAATTGAAATATGTTGACGAATTTTCCTTATATTTTTTAATTTGCATCGATTATCGTGTCCTTAGAAATCTAAATTTGTTTTTTTTATATTGTCCAATTGAAAATTAAATATCCTAGGAATCTGTAATGTGGAATTTGTCAATTTTCAGGGTGAAAATGAGTACTTAACATGTTGTAAAGCATTTAAAAATATGAAAGAAATAAACAAAATTAGGTATTCGATTCCCGACATCGTATTCGTTTTTCATTCAGTCAAATAATAAAAATAAACAAAATATCGCCTTTGTTTAAGGTTTACGGCAGAAGGCTTCCCCACATACGTTTGAAAAAAAGCGCGAACATAAATGCAAATAAATTTAACTCGTACCAACAGTCAGATACTAATACAAAAAATATCGTGTCTGGCATGAATGGGTTGAAATAACAGACCGTCGGAATCCACAGTAAAATTTATTTTAGACGGTCTCAAATACTTTACCCGTTCGGGTCGAGCACATTTTTTTTTTTGTATTATCATCTGAAGGTTGGTATACGACAAACATTACGAGATTTCTTGATTATTATTATCGATCTGTCAAACGCATAGGATGTCACATAGTGGAATGTCATATTTTCTTCATTTGACTGGATGATAGTTCAAAGTACTTAGAAGTAAATGTATCATTATTATTTCTGTATATTATAGTTTAACTTTTCCGGTTCTAAGCTCAAGAAATGCGACCCTAATACCCACATTTTCTTAAATATCTATTTTAATATGGGTGATACAATGTTTATAATTAAGGTTTTCTTATATCATAGTTTTTTGGACCTTTTGTAGTTTATATAAATACGATAAGATAAGAGATAAGCGCCCGCTTATCAGCGATCGTTCGTAAGATTATAGGCTGAACGCCGCTAAGCAAGCAGGCCAGTCGCGCATTGACATTTGCACTGAAACCACGTATATTTTACGCGCAACTTAAAATATGATTATTTATTAAAAACCACGGATTTTTATAAAAAAATGTATGAGGAATGATGCAGAGAGATATTTTAAAGCCCTTAGACTATTTTTTTTTTTTTGAAATTCATAAGAATAAGGCCAATAATGAGGAAACCACTGGGGTCCCTAAAAGACCCCCATCGGCCGAGAAGTATTTTTCTAGTCTCCGAGCCGCGAGAGTTAAACAAATATCTTATTAGATTTGTGATTAAGTATTTAAGACTTCCTTCCTTATCGAGTTGACGTTGATATTGTTTTAATTTATCGTTAAGGAATTTTATCAATCACATAAAAACAGTGCAATCAATGACATCAATACATAGTTGGAAAAATTACGCCGTTGCTCCTAATATAATATTTATTACAAAGGCAGGTTTCCCTGGTGTAATCAGATGTGTAGATTGCACCGACACATGCAAATAGTGACTCCGCACATAGAAAAATAGGCATACTAAAACCATCATGGATCCTTATTCCATTATAGTTCAAATTGTTAGTCAAGTGATAAATGTTTTTTGTAAATGATATTTTTATGTTTTTTAATCAATTTTCAGATTTGTGACAATGATCTTATCATGGTGGATGTTATTGCGAGATATTCGGGAAGTGTCCATGATGAATTCTATTTTAACACTTCTTTCACAACGATTGAAAGGTAGTTATTAGTCTACGAAAGGAATGCTAGAATTTGGAAATACGCATTTGATTTACCCAACCCAATAGAAGATGATTCGCCACCAGTTACTAGAGAAGAGTTGAACCAGATCTTTAAAAATCTTAATGTTACTAAATCACCAGGATTGATGCTGAATTGTGCAAAAGAGCATGGGATATCGCATGAGTTCACATAGACAGCATGAGTTCACATACCTTTACCAAAGTTGCTTAAGACAAGGTATTTTTCCTGATTGCTGGAAGTCTGGTATTCTGATCATCATTCCTAAGCGCTGTGAAAAACCACCAACTGACCCAAAAGCCTACCGTCCCTTAACCTTACTCCCAATCCTTGGTAAAGTTCTCGAAAAGGTTATATTTACTCGTCTTAATATGCACATTTCTTCAAACAAACCAATATCGTCAAATCAGTTTGGATTTAGGTCAAAGATCTCTGTAGATGATGCTATCAATCATTTACTCGGTGTGGTAGCGTCCTCGTCTTTTAAATATATCTTGGCTATTTCCCTTGACATATCAGGAGCATTTGACAATGCATGGTGGCCAATGATTTTAACAAAACTGAAACTGAGAAAGATTCCATCTGATCTATTTAAAATTATTGTAAGCTATTTTTCAAAACGAGAGATAATCATTTCAACCGGAAATTCTTCAATCCAAAGAAATATCACACGAGGTTGTCCTCAAGGATCGATTCTTGGACCAATTCTTTGGAATATTTTATTCGATGATTTGTTAGACCTCCCTCTCCCTCAAAATATGCACATACAAGCATACGCTGATGATGCAATAATGCTTATTCAAGGTAATAGTAGAAGCATTCTCGAACAGCTATCAACTGACTGCTTAAAGCAAGTTGCTGCATGGGGAGACTACAATAATCTACAATTTGCACCCCATAAAACATGTAGTATAATGCTTAAAGGGAAACTGACGCGAAAACCGATAGTTAAGTTTAATACAATCACAGTTCCAGTCCAGAAACCTCGGTGTGATATTAGATGAAAAAATATCTTTCTTGGACCATGTGAAAACGGCGATAGCTAATTCTAAGACAAGCTTCGAAAAGGCTGCACGTATGGCTAGGGTAAGTTGGGGGTTAACATTCCCTACGTCTCGGCTTTATTACAAGTCCATATTCCTCGGTATTGCGTGTCATGCTGCAAGTTGTTGGGCATATAGGTGTACCCAACGACAGGAAATATGTTAAATATTTCTTTGGGGATAACGGTTTCCCCTTCTTGCTATTTCCAAAGCTTACCGAACTTGCTCAACAGAATGTCTTCCTGTAATGCTGGGACTTACTCCATTGGATCTAGAGGTCCAAAGACGAGCTGCAATTCATCACCTTTTGCACGGGAAACCAGCGCAAATTGGTCTCACAACTCTTCACCCGATGGATTCACAAGATTTTTTTAAAAGTGAAAAACTCTGCTCACTTACCGTTTTAACTAATTGGCAAAGTCGATGGTCAAAGTCCTTTCGTGGTAGAATTAGCTATTTATTTTTCCCAGATATTGTTTTTCGTCAAAATGCAACCTGGCTCTCTCCGGATCACTGGACCTCAGAATTTGTCTCACGTTTAATGCCAAGTTACATAAATTTAAAATCAAACCTCACCCACACTGTCCTTGTGGTGACAATAATCAAGATTCAGAGCATATTCTCTTATCATATATTTACCCTTTAAAATTATTTATCTAGAGTCGTGCTTGAAACTTAAAACAACAAGTTATAAGCCAGATTTAATCGAACTTTCACATGACATTCCAAAGCAATGCTACCATTGATGTAATTACATATGTATCTATATTTGTGTTTTTAAATGAATAAATATTATTCCGTATTTTAAGGCGTTTATTTTAAATCACATTCTAAATTAAACACACAATACACAATAGACGATATATATATATATAACTATATATGTATATACATATGTACATATAAGTAAATACTATAATATTGAAACGAAAAATTTTAGTGGCTTTTTAAAAACTGGGAATTTTTGTAAATTGTAACTTTTGGCTCTTCCGATTTAATAGGTTGCCGACCCCTGACCTAAGACATTACTCATTACAATACAACAATGATTTTAATATTTAAATGTACGGATTATTTTATGTGCGAAAGGTTTTGTGTGTGGAAGATTCTGTGTTCGGAAGAATCTGTGTTCGGAGTATTCTTATTCGGAGAGTTCGTGTTCGGAAGAATCAAGTTCGGTGGAATCCGTTCACTGGTTCGTTGATGATGTTGTTGCCTGCCCGAGAGGTATTGCTGGCATCTCTTCTGAATGTGAGTGTGGGCATGGAATCCTGTAAGGATAAAATATGCCATTAACGATTACTCAGGAGTCTACTGTTCTAATTTATCGAAAGATTTTAAATTTTTATCTAAATTCATAATATTGTGCAATGGTAAAAGTAACAATTTCAATGAAGACTCTATTATTCATTTAGACTTTGAAAGTTTGTGACAGGGTAAATAATAATATTTTTAGCCTTATGAACTTAAAATGATTTTTTTTTGAGTTGTCTAAGATATGCAATGACCAAAGTTTTGGTAGCAAGTAAAATCATCACTTGGGATTTATGCACAATGACGCACAGACGCGCATTGGAAGCACTCAATCGAATATCTGTGCAATGACTTAAGATGTTTTGAAGGCGCAATGATTTTAATTCTGGCGATTTCCGTCAAACACTACCAGTTATTCCAAAATATACCGCTGCCGATGAAATAAACGCTTGCCTCAAAACATCGACTCTATGACGCTATGTGAAGAAAATTCAGCTAACGATAAACATGCGAGTTGTATTTTTAAACGATCCATCTACCGAAGATTTCTCCAAGCAATTGCTGACTATCGTCGGTAACGGCCGTGTTCCTGTTGACGAATCGAACGGATTGATTTCGATTCCGCCGAAATTTTGCAATTTCGTCTCAACAAAGGACGGCTTCATCAACAAAATGGTCCCAAACATCTAATCACAATTGGTCGAGTGAACGAGAAATTCTTGGGGCTAAGAAAAAAGATATGGATCATTTAAACTTCACAATTCAAAATCAAATCGTTGATCTGCTGTATTCCTTAACTTTTCCGGTTCTAAGCTCAAGAAATGCGACCCCAGTACCCACATTTTCTTAAATATCTATTTTAATATAGGTGATGCAATGTTTATAATTAAGGTATTCTTATATCATAGTTTTTTGGACCTTTTGTAGAAGAAAAAAAATATATCCAATTGCTAGTTCCGTCTCTACAAAATAAAACAGAAAAGAAATCTGATAAATTTCATCCGAAAAACTTTTTTCTGCGCTGCAAATTTGAAGTATTCATATATGTCAACGCCTTCATAGTGTTATCGCTCTGACCTCATTTCTAAACCCGTCTTAGTATTACAGTAGGATCCAAATCTAACGGACTGTTTTAGCGGGCCTTTCGATATTAGTTCAATTTTTAAAGTGTTCTTATAAGCAATACGTATTTATAAAAACAATATTGCTTACGTTTTGTGGAGTGTGTTTTAATTGTGTAATTATTGTTTTTTGAAAGATTTTTTTAACTAGCAACATGTCGAATTTTCTATCAAATGCGGAATTAGAAAAAATATTTTCCGAAGGCTTAAATTCAAGAGACAAAAGTGATTCAGAAAGTGATAGTGATACAGATTTTGAATTAATTGACGATATTACAGACGTGGAAGATTTTATTGAGAATCAAGATGAAAATGAAAATGATTATAATGAAGGGCATAGTGATGATAATTATTATGATGATAGTGGTAATGGTGGTAATAGTTCATTATTTATTTCAAAATCAGGCTTTGAGTGGAATTCATCACCACCAATTCTTTCACGCACTAGATTGCACAATATTGTGACTTCTCGGCCAGGGTTAACTGCATATAGTCTACAAATAAACTCAATCAGAAGTTCATTTGAACTTTTTGTCACGGCAGGTATGTTGGATGAAATTTGTTTAAATACAAATAATCATAGACGAAAACTATTACGGGCAGATAGAGACATCACTTTAAATGAAATAAACGCTTTTATGGGAATTTTACTGGCATCGGGGAGAAATCGTGGACGAAGAATAAATATGAAAGAGTTGTGGAGCACTGAAGAACTGTTTCGTCAATATGTTTACACTGCTGCAATGTCGAGAGACCGATTTATTTATATTTATAGCAATATCAGATTTGATAATAAAACAACGAGGCAGGCAAGTTTTTCTCAAACTGGTGATAAACTACTTCCCATTAGATCTATTTTTGAACAATTTTCCGCGGGGTGTGTGCGGAATTTCAATCCTAATTTAAATATTACAATTGACGAACGTTTGGCCACGTATAGGGGTAATTGCGGATTCAGAGTGTTTATGAAAAGCAAGCCGGGACGATATGGCATTAAACTTTGGGTAGCTGCAGACTCTAAGACAGCATATATTTTAAATGTACAAGTGTACACCGGAAAAATTAATAATATTAGAGAAGTAAATCAGGGTCAAAGAGTAGTGTTGGATCTGACGACTCCGTATTATGGATCTGGGCGTGGAGTTACAACGGATAACTTTTTCACGTCAGTGCCGTTAGCAGGTTTATTGTTAGAAAGGAATCTTACACTAACGGGCACACTCCGCGCAAACAAACGGGAGATACCTAAAGAATTTTTGCCTTCTCCATCAAGAGAGGAATTTTCGTCTCTATTTGGGTTTACGGACAAATTTACAATTCTGTCATATGTTGCGAAAAAACGTCGTGCCGTGTGTTTATTGTCATCGGAGTTTCACGACAAAAAAATAGAAGAAGACACTCAACGCAAAAAGCCACATATAATTCTACATTACAATGAAACAAAGGGAGCGGTCGACACAGGAGACAAAATGACGAGAGAGTACTCTTGTGCTCGGTCAACAAGACGGTGGCCATTAAGAATTTTCATGGAAATTTTAGACATGGCTGCATTAAATGCATATCTCTTATGGATTGCCAAATATCCGGAATGGAAATCAAATGACCGTAGTAGGAGAAAATCTTTTATACGGGAATTGTCAGTTGATTTGACAAGAAAAAACGTGGAAGATAGAAAAAATAGCGGTATCCATTTCCATAAAGATCAAAAGTATGGACTTAATCTTTTCACTGAGAGCGATGCAGGTCCAAGTCAGGAATGCTCTAGAACAGGTGTTGAATCCCACACCATGAAACGAGGAAGATGTGGATTTTGCCCTCGAAGCTGTGATAAAAAAAATAGTACAAAATGTTCAAAGTGTAAAAGTTTTATTTGTAAAGTACATAGGTATGAAGAAAAAAAGTTGTTTTGTCCAATCTGCAGTAAGCCGGAATATGCAGAGAGGAGTGAACAATTTCACATTTCCCCATAATCGTAAGTTTACTTTTTGTATAATCAACTGTCATATATTGCAGGGATGGGCTGGAGGGGGCTCGGGGGGGCTCGCGCGAGCCCCTTGTTAAATTTCGGCACGGCCGGAGAGCCCCTTGTTAAGTTGAGAAAATCATTCGTTTCAGATGAAATCAGTAGTACCTAGCTAAAATTTCTGTAGAAGGTAACATTTTATTCTGAAACATAAGAAGTCTTTATTGCCCCTTCAATTTTGTCAAAAAAAAACATTTACTTCGGTTGACTAATAAAAGAGACCTTCGTTGCTTATTGTCTTTTGTCTGACTGTGTTGAAAAATACCGATGTTGGATATTATATTGGTAACAGATTTCCAGATTTTTATGAACTTACGTACATACAATACTAGAGGTTTCTTAAATTTCTTTTTGGTTTTATTATAGCCTTCTTCCTGGAACTAGAAACATATTATTTATCTGTACGTAGGATGATAAACCAAAGCAGTCACTTGTTTGTTCAAGAAAGCGATATTATGGCGAGCTGAGGTTTTTAAAATTCATTACATGCTAATAACAATAGTTATTAGTAATGAAGTGGGCGAATTTTTAAAACTAGGGGGAATAAATATTTTTCGAACTAGTCTTTCTACCAAGGTACACGATTTTGAAATTTTAATCATACAAGTTCATCTTATAATGCAGATAATCCTCCCGGTGTTGCCGGAATATTGCATTGAAAATAAAGAAAGGTGAGACATCAACATTTTTTTTGAGTCACAAGAAGCATGGTGGGTTAAGCAAAAGAGAGGCCCCAGGTGCAATAAAATTTGGAGGCACCGTATTCCGGATATCATTAAAACGTCATAGAATTTCATGTGTATATTAAAATGTGCAAAATATTTCTATTAGCCGTGCAGAAGCTAAACGATGTTCAAGGGTTGTGAAGCCAACTGTCAATCAAGCATGTGTTATGTTTGAATAAAATCAAGTGTTTATCGTCAATCCTTGGTGTAAAGCAGACAGACACAACCGTTTCATCTAGCGGGCCGCATTTTTTTAATGATGATTTCAGGCCGCAAGTAAAATGTAATTTTAAGTACGCTCAATCCTTTCTTTACACGGGCATAGTGTAAAAAAATGCGGTATACATAGAAAAACGAAAGATAGTTTACGTTGCATTCGGTTATGCTATTTTGAACAGGAATTCGCAAAAGAGAATTCGTGGTACTTATTAACATATTATAGGTATGCACGGGCCGAAATTTTACAAAATTAACCGGTCCGAGTATGAAAAACTTAATTATTTTAGTTAATTTAAAGATGATACATTCAATGGTAACAACAAAAACAAAGGAGCCACATGTGACCCTCGGGCTACGGGTAATGCATCGTCTAAAGTAGGATTTCTCAACGGGGGGGCTACAGCATGTCTTAATGGGGCCTCAGGGGGCTTTTTAGGGTAGCCACAGGACAATTTTGGGGGTCCACGGGCAAATTTTTCGAAATCCGTACATTGTTGTTTTAGAAATTGGAATATCTAAGAAGACCTAAAAAAAGTCTCACGAGATTCATTTTGGGATATCCGCAAATTTCTGGGATTTTGGATTTCAAATTCTGGGAAGGCCTAAAAAAATGGGGTTTCCTTTCGGGTCCCAAAATTCTTTATAAGACTTCAGTAGTGCAAAACAAGTATGGGGGGGGGGTCATAAAATAAGACACTCAAAAGGGGCCACGGGCCCAAAAAGGTTGAGGAACACTGATCTATAGTGCGTAGGCATTTTGGCTGACATTTACCGAGCCCCTTGTTAAGATTTTGGCAGCCCACCGCTGATATATTGTAATACTTCTAACATGTATATGTTATAATTCGACGACTTTTAATATGTAAACAATCCGTTACTAACATAATAAAATCACAGTAATAAACACTGGGTTCGTTTATTGCGGACATTTTCAAATATAAATAAAAAGCAGTATAAATATTTAGTATTAGTAAAATAAAATATTCAAGTAAATAAAATGTACATTTGTACTGATTCCCACTTATATATAATAATATTCTACTAAGCTAACTAATTGTTCAAAGGAAAAATAACTATAGGTTACTAAAAGGTAAAAAATATAATGTTTTTAGTAAATTAGAAATTATTTTGATATATGATGTGTTGATTTATATCCATATTTTTTACCGTAACGATACTTTACTGATAAAAACACAATCATTAAAACATATGTTGTATAGGTAATTATATTTCATATGTACTCCTTTTTTAAAAGTATTTACCTACTCATGTTAACGCATAAACAAACATTTCCTTCTAAAATCTCGAAAGAATTAGTATTCCATTTAAACATATGTAATTCTGGTAAGTCAATTTATTTTCATAATTCTTCTGTCACATAAATTTCATTTTTGAGAGGGGTAATGTCTCATAAATCCATTTCGGAGAATTTTAATTATAACCTTATCGCTAAATTTAAAAACATACATTCCTTTCTGATATTCTTTGTTAAAAAGGGGAACGAAAAACAGTCCCAACGAAAACAAATCATGTTTTATTACATTCGTATGTCAATAAATATACACTCAGAGCTGTTGGAAATCAATGTTTGAATTTATCATAATATTTCAGCATATTATATTTATTTTTTAAATTATTACTTCTTGTCGAGTTTTAAAATGGTTTATTTTTAATAACTTTCCTAATTTACTTTCATTTATGTAATTAAAAAAAATATATTTATCAAACTAACTGAATAGGAAGGAAGAAGCTCTACCTTAATTTGAATATCTTTGATTATTATATCATTAATTTGGTTAGCGTATATAAAAACACACAACTGCTTTATTATTATGATTAATATTAGTCTGAAAATTTTCTTAAATATCTTTTACTTAGAAGGTGAAATATTTATGAAACACCGTGCTAAGAAAAAAATATAATTGACTGGGCGTCGAATTAAAACAACCAATCACAGATTATTTTGCGATATATGAGTGCAAATGCTATTGCCAGGTTGTGAATATAATACGCTTACTAACAATGGTTTTATTATATTATTATGTATGTACACCTTACATATTTACATTTTTTCAATAAAACATGCGTAGAGCTATTTTCATGTTTATACAGACTTCATAATAATAAGTTGATAAATGGAGTTTCAAACCCAAAAACAAACGACTCGGAACGGAAACTAACACGCATTCAAACTACTACGACTAATTCGTTTATTGACGTCTGCGTGTAATTAAAAAATGTTTTACAAGATTATTTCTGTGGGAAACTTTTGCATTCGAACGATTATTGAGCGCAAGGCGTGATATATTATGATCCACGTAATAGTATTTTTTACGATTGTTTATAAAAAACACACAACTGTGTAAAAAAATGATTTGTGATGGTCTATTATGTAATATGTGGGATATATTTTCTAATACTTAATTATATTTTATTACATATATCATAAATACTTTTTCACCAAATAACATATTTTTAAATAAAATTGTCAGTATTTTATATAAATAAATATTAAAGCAAATCAAGTTTGTTATAGAAAACTATTTAGACGGGTATGTAGTTTTTTTACATTTAATTAATAAATTGACCATTGACTTTTTCCAGCAAATTTTGCTCTGAGCAGTTTATCATATTTTTTGTTAAAAAGTATAGGGTTATATGTTTTTTGATATGTTCATATGTGTGTATGTATTTATTTCGAAACAATATATAAATATGTTCTTTATAAGCGAAAAAAATATTTTGCATATATATATTACATTGAAGAAAATTACGGTCTAAGAAGAACAAAATTAAATAAAAATTCAATAAATAAAAAGATCTTCAACGTAGAACAAAAAACGGATTGATGTGTTCGAATTTAAAGATAATAATTTATGTGTCATCGAATAATATTCTCAAAAAATTCACAATATCTTTCGTCTAATTTTATATAAGATCTGGCAACATGTGAAGGCGCAATCAGCAATCGCTCGTAAAATTGAATTTGCTATGATTGGTTAGCTAAATTTCATCAGTAGCGATTACGCATTTGCGTTGGAACGACGTCCCTTTTACGCGCAACTTAAAATATGACTATTTATTAAAAAACAAGGATTTTTGTCAAAAAAATTTATGAGGAATGATGCAGAAATATATTTTAAAGCCATTTTACAATTTTTTTTTTGAAATTCATAAGAATAAGGCCAATAATGAGGAAACCACTGGGGTCAAAAAAGACCCCCATCGCCAGAGACGTATTTTTCTAGTCTCCGAGCCGCGAGAGTTAAAACTATCGACTGTACCACGTGAATTCATCATTTCAATGTAATTCAAATACTTTTCATTTTGAATTTTGAACATTTATTGAACTTAATTCATTTTGAGTATTCATTCAAACTGAATTTAATTCATCCAATAAATTAACACAACATTTATTGATTCTGAGGCGGTACGAAGTTCGTCGGGCCAGCTAGTAATAAATAAATCGTCGAATTTTTGCCGTATACCAACCTTCAAATGATAATACAAAAAAAATTGTGCTCGACTCGAATGGGTAAAGTATTTGAGACCGTCTAAAATAAATTTTACTATCGATTCCGACGGTCTGTTATTTCAACCCATTCATGCCAGACACGATATTTTTTGTATTAGTATCTGACTGTTGGTACGAGTTAAATATATTTGCATTTATGTTCGCGCTTTTTTTCAAGCGTATGTGGGGAAGCCTTCTGCCGTAAACCTTAAACAAAGGCGATATTTTGTTTATTTTTATACTGAATGAAAAACGAATACGATGTCGGGAATCGAAGACCGAATTTTGATTATTTCTTTCATATTTTTAAATGCTTTAGAACATGCTAAGTACTCATTTTCACCCTGAAAATTGTCAAATTCCACATTCCTGATTCCTAGGATATTTAATTTTCAATTGAACAATATACAAAAAAAATTACTAATCTAAGGAACCTATAATCGATGCAAATTAAAAGAATATAAGGAAAATTCGTCGACGTATTTAGGATTTGCTCTATTATGGATATAAGAAAAATATCGCTTTCCCTGATCTCCTTGTATGATAGTTTGACAATTTCGTACAGAACTCCGTTGCTATTAGCGGCATTTAGTTGATTTTCATGTGGAAAAGGTAGCATATTTGTAGTAAACGTAAGACATATTATTGTCTCATTACAATCAATCTTATGCGTATCTAGCGAGTGGGCAGAACTAATCAGGCATAAAAATACTGGAAGAATATTTTCAGTTCTTGACATCGTGTTCGTTTCATAGATTAATTTATTAAAATAACCAATTTATCATCTATGTTTACCATAGTAATAGATGTTATGTTTACTTCAGAGAATAGTTTGACAGGAGTACGACGATTAGTGTGGACAAATACGATATGTCATTGGTACCAACTTAAAAAAATATATTGCCTATGGTCGATTATTTCAGACCGTCGGAAATAAGTACCGTGCCGCCAGAATAAGCCTGCTGATCCTGTCAATTCAAACTTCCAAGCGGTCCAGCCGCAATAATTAACCATCGACCCAGAATTATTACCCCTCAAAGACAATGCAAGGTATGTAATTGTGCATTATTAATACATTCTGTTATTCTATGTATACTGTTAAGACTTGTTTTTTATGCCGTTACGAAAACCTTCCCGATTGATATACAATATACACTGGCTTGTTTTCAATGATGTATTTTGCTCCTAACATTGTTTTAAGTACACATTATACATATATTAAGTTGTTACACGATTTCAGGGGCATATCTTCCGTATATGTATTTCTTTTTCTAAATGACGCTAAACATATGCAATGTTTTCGCGCCAACTATACCGTTATATTAATTTTTTGATTAAACAAATATGTATAATGTGAAAAATTTTAACAATATTTTTTTACTGATGACTATGAATTTCCACTTATTTCTCGGTTACTGAAGGATCAGCTACGACGAAGACTTATTCTAGCAGAGTTCAAAATTGCACAAAACGCCCAAAAGATCGCACTCCGTTTTGCCCAAGATAAACATACAGATGACTCAATTACTAAACCTTAATAATATTAAGGTCTGATTATTGATGTTTCGATCATCGCTATCATCTCCGACGACCTGGGTTTCATCTTTCGGCATTCAAGTGCACATATTCAAATTTAATGTTTTTACTAATTTATATTAAGGGTAAGGGTCACGCTAAAGTTGTTCCCAAATTAAACTTTAAAAATTATTTATATTCTTAGTAATAAACTTAAGGTTAGCTAGAAAAATATTTTTATATTTTTTAATTGAGTATTAACTTCATTATTTAAAAAAAAAAAAATCAATAGGGCATTCGATTTTACCTAGAAAAAATTTAACGGCTGGTTTTTTATCACTGATTTAAAAACCTAAAGATAGTTCAAGCACTAATCTTGAATATGATATTCAATAAACGTTTGATTTAATACGTAATTAGTACTTTATTTGGATTTGAAAACGGTTTATTTCAAAACTATTTTATACGATGTTTTTTACCAAATAAAGTCACAAAAGACAAAAAAACGAATATAGTTTTATAAATTATTAATTGTTTTATCTTTGGTGTAAATTTTATAATTTTATGAGCTTTCGTTAATTTTCTTCAGAGTCTAAAAATAAATGCACAATTGATCATTTTAATAGGTGTCATAATAGGTAGGTGTCGCTGCTTGGGTTGTTTGGCAAAATAAGTTTGAAATGATGAACGTATATTATTCCGCAGTTTTTGTTTGCGTCGGCAGGAATAACTTGTATGTAGTTGTAAGGCTCGTATAGGTACACAAGATACACACATACTACGATATCTAAACCTATTCCTTCTTTCATTGATTGAATCGACATTATAACCTATTTTATTTTTGACAGTTTGTTTGTTATGGTATAAAATGTTCTTTTTCTATCTTATTTTTATATTTTATACACTATAATAGCAACTGTGTCTATCATTTAGAATACTAAATACTCACTTTATATTATTTATAATAAATTAAAGATTTCAGCCATCATCTTTAGACGCTATCATTGTTTGTATTGACGTTATAACCTATTTTATAAGATATAAAATTTCTTTTTTCCAGCTTATTTTTCACTATATGCACAATAATAACTTGTACTGTGTCTATCATTTAGAATACAACATACCTACTTATTTATTAATAATTTAAGCTTTCACCCATCACGTTTAGACCGCGTTTCCGACATTCCGACGTAATTTTAGCACTGTCAATAAACACGGATATAAAAGATACTCTTCCTTCATCTTTGTCGAAGAAGTGTTGTCGTAAGAATAAACGTTCTAAATTTATCAAGAAGTTATGGGCAGCCGCTGCAATGGCGAGAGATCGGAAACGTGAAAATTAAGAAATTCAATGTTCAGGCATTTTACCGAACGACTTAGATTTGGAAAACGAAATTATCCCGTATGAAGAGCTTTCCATTGGAGACTAATTTCTGAACCGGACTGTGAATATGGCCCTAATGCTGCCGAACCCGACGTCTCTCCTACAGAACTGCAAGAAACGATTGACAATATTTTGGAAAGTCTACAAGCTGGTGCTATTTCTGATGAAAAGTGCATGCAGTTACAACTGGCAACCGTCGGACAAGCTGATAATCCACAGTGGATAGAAGCACGGCAGAAAAGACTGACGGCATCAAAGTTCGGAATCATTTATAAAATGCGAGACTCCACACTCCGGCATAATACAGTAAAAAACCTAATTCTTGAAAGAGAAATTGTAACAAAAGAAATTATATATGGTAGACAAAATGAACAGACTGCTTTCGATTTGTATGAGCAAATAAATAGTGTAAACGTCGTCCGTTGCGGTCTTTTCATCAGGAAAGATTTCTCATTTTTAGCTGCGAGTCCAGATGGTTTAGTTGGAGATAATAGATTGATTGAGGTGAAATGTCTGCCCTCTATAGGTAAAAAAACAATTTATGATGCTGCTCTCGAAGATAATATCTGCGACAATATTGTTGATTGTAAGCACCATCTCAAAAAAACCCACAATTATTGGTTTCAAATACAAGGCCAATTGTACATTGCCAAAAAAGACTTTTGTGACCTGATCATTTATGCAGATAGTGGATTAGAAATTATTAGATTATATCCTGATCCGGACTTTGAATTAACAGCCATACCACGTTTGTCATTTTTTTATAGATATGTTTTTCTTCCGGAGCTTGCTGATAGTCGTATTCAACGGGGTATGAAAATTCGTGAACCGGCGAGATATTTTGATATGCCTGTCGTAACCTAAGTCTCTTAGTGTAATTCAATATGTCCGTCATTCTAGTTCACTCCAGTCTATTGGTTTTTATAGGTTCGAGTCCCAGTACATAGTAATAATACCTGTACAGTATTTTAAACAGGGCCCAACGAATCCCCATAAGAATCTAAATCGCCCCGTATTCTACAGGAATGGTCAGGTTTAAATCATACTAAAAGTTTTGTTGACTTAAATGCGGTTATAATGCAGTAATATTAGGTTAATTTAAGTTTCTTTTTACGAGAGGAAGTTAAAAAAACAATCTTCTTCTGTTGATATGTCCACATGGGGACTGGTCATGGATAAAAGATCTTGATCTTATTCGTTCATATATCTAATATAATAATAACATACTCATAATAAAGGATAAACTCAAATACTATAATTTGCAATACAAATCAGGATGTTGATTGACAGAATATATTGTTTATCACTTCTTAGCCAGTAGATATAATATATAGCTGAGTGTATGTAAGTTTAAACACACTTCTGATGAAGTCATACGTCGAAATAGCTAACAACTGCGTATAAAGCAGGACTGTGGAGTAGGAGTCGCGGTATTTTGGCCAGAGCCGAAGTCGTGAAAAATTGTGTGTATTCAAACAAAATAGTCCAAAGTGTTGACATTGAATGCTTGGCTGACTAAAGATGATCTGATGGTATACATATATATATGTTAAAATGAAATTGTTGAAAAATTTCTCAGAGTCAGAGTCGTTAATTATTTTTAAGCTGGAGTCGGAGTCGTCTTTTTTTTTACACGACTCCACAGCTCTGGTATAAAGTAATATTTGTAGAAATTAAACACTTATTATCAGATTATTATTGAAGGTTTTTAAACTTTGTTACAAGCAACATGTCTGTTGTCATCCGTTATCCATCTTGAATAACTGCCTTTGCCAATCATGAGTGATTGGCAAGGTAAAAAGTGCCCTGTAATGGTGTTTACTTTTATGATTAATAAACATTGCTTTATACATTAAAACCTTTTCGATACTATTAAGTTGTTTAATGAACTCTTTATTCATTGGTGACTCTCAGCATTTTTGTTTAGTTAGTGTTTTCTTTGGCAATTCTTCTAGATAAACATGATCGAATTGCCGGATTTTTTGGAAATAAACATTTTTTTACACCACTGATGTTTTTATTTTATTTGACCTACCTAAATTACTGACAGGAAACTGAATTGGGGAGAGGACCAAATGAAGTGTGCTCAGCAATTGCAGATTTTTTAAACATTTAAGAGGATACATACAAGGTTATTAAAACCATGACCTTAAAATTGTTCTCAAATTCCTATTCTGCTCTAAACAAAAATCAGTTTACAATAGGTATCTTACTAAATAAAATTGATAGTAAGCAATGCAATTTGTTAAAATAAAAAATATTTTTATTGTCAGTGGCAATTGCTACTTGTCGCAGATAGGACGTCTGGAAGAATAAAATGAAAAAGACTAGCATTCTTTCCCCATGTGATTTTTCTTTAGCATGTCCGCTCCCAATGTGGAGCATATGGACTCCTAATGGAGTTTATCTCAATTGAAGTGTTTCTACAAGAACTGTTTGTTACTCAGTTGTTCAACCTCTCTTTTTCCAAAGAGAGTAGGAATAGAAAGATAGGGCTAGAACAGGATTAGTGGTTAGCTAATCGCTTTCGATACGCCTTGTTCATAGGATAGTATGGGTGGGAGAGAGGATTTGAAGACATCACACATCCATGCCTACGAACAGAAATTCATAAATCAATTTATAAGACTGTACTGGGATTCGAAGCCAACGACGGTAAACACACATCTTGTAAGGAATATTTACCATGCATTTGTGTGCATTTTATTTCATGTCGATGCAAATGTACTTTCATGTGCTAATTCATGTCTAAGCTAGCGAAGTTACTTTCACCTGCCAAACCGACATTAAACGTATCTCCGATTAAACGTCAGTTTGACAGATACCTTTTGTATACAAAATTCATAGACAACGATCGCAAAATTTATAGAATTCTCTGGCGCTAGTTCGCGTCAAAAGGTTAAAGCTTTTGTATGAAAGTTGATAGATTTCCTACTAGACGTCACGAAGGATGAATTTAGGTGAATTGCTTATGGTGCACCCTTACCGTTAAATCATTTGTTTGTCATGGATTGAGTGGTAATTGTGTGGAAATTAAATTAATAGTTTTATCTGTAATTTAAAACATTTGCTCAATCAAATATTTTTTGTATTTATGTGAGATGACGCTGACACATTGTAACAGCCAAAGTGAAATAAATTTTATTGATTGTTACTAATACTTCGCCTCATTCAAATATTTTGTTGTATTCCTTATGTATATGTTACACCGAATCGGTGAAATTGCCCATTTCACGCAGTCGGCAGACATTTTGCTGAATGCGTGAATTCGGCAAGCCCGTTGCCTATTTCACGCATTCGGTAAAATTTCTGCTGACTGCGTGAATTCGGCATAAAATCTTTTGCTTATTTCATGCATTCAGCAAGGTAGATTAATACAAACTGATCACAGCGCTCTGGCGGTGTTTTTTGCAACTAAACCAAATGTCATTTCATAGCATATAAAAGCATATTGTTATTTAACTACAATGTCGTTCATCTCCATACAACTTGCAAATAAGTTAAAACTGTAATATGATAGGCAGCACTCGTCGACAACAACTCATCGAGCGTCATTTTGGAGATCTATTTTCGACTTTGAAATGTCTCCCAATGTGACAGATGTCAAAATAAACCATAGACCATAATAAGTTATGTTGAAACTATCTATGGTATAAGAATAAGCTGTCATAGTGGATGATAAAATAATTATATTCTAATTATTTTAAAAAGCTTATAAAAATGAGTAATTAAATTTACTCGCATTTTTGCATCCAATAAAATCAAATAACGTTCGTTCGGACGCATTACTATACAACATAAGCTCAACGGGTGACGTTTCTATAATGTACTAGCTGTAAGCCCGTTGCCCTCAACGAGGGGATTTTTTTGCATTTTTGATGAATCAAATATTTACTGGCGTGGAAATGCAAACTTATTTATTGAATAAGCCAGAAAGTTTTAGCTTAATTAATTCTTTAAATAGTTTTTTTTAAGAATACACCCAGTCCTCTTTAAGAATTAAAATAAAAGGGGATTGTAAAAAATACGCAAATATCAGAAAAACGTGAATTCTGGACGTTTTTAAACAGGATTTCACTGTAAATAATAAAAATTTACATCTGAACCAAATTTAAATTAAGAAAAAAGAATTCGAACCATAGTAAAAAAATGTTATGATATTTTTATTTTAAACAAAAGAATAGTGTGTCATTCAACCGAGACAGTAACAAAGTGAAGTGACAGTGAAGGATGTCGACTAATAAAATATTGAGAAACCGTGTTACATATAGGATAATCGAAATTAATTGCATATTTTATTGTATGAAAAATAATCAAAATATATTCTCATACATTATGAAAAAATAAAATTATATTTATAATATATTTTATCTACTATGGAAGATATATAAAATTGCATTTGATTTTTTTATATGGTCAAAATATAAAAAAATCAAATACAATTTTTCAATAAAAAATCAATTGCACATTTTATCCAAATGTATGAAAATATTATTCTATGATAAATCCATATCATAATTCGATTATTCTTAATGTATTAAATAATTCAAAAAGATTTTCAAGGTCAGACGTGAAAAATTTCATCATTATGATTCAATTGATCAAATCAGCTACAAAGAATATTGCTCTCACTCGACTCACACGATACAACGATTCATTTCGATAGCCCTATAATCATAGTTTGCAATAGTCGAATTAAAGTCTTTGATTATTCGAAAATTGTCGAATATTATGATCCATGGTGATACAATACTTCAGCTCTACACCAAGAAATATCGAATTTTCAAACGTGGCGATATCAGAACATTCACGCGCGGCTTAAACCGCTTGGATAGAACCACATTTCGAAAATGTGCTGTTCAAAATAAGCCGTTATCATTGGGCGAATTCCTCGGCAGGACCCACATTCAGCGCTTTTAATATGAGATGGCCCTTTTAGTTAGTTCGTAAAAAATGGTTGGAATATGGTATAGAAATAGTCTTTCCAGACCGCGTTTAAATCAATCATTCTGCATTCATAATTAAAAACAATAATGACAATATTACAGTCAAGCTAAATTTGACTTCTGTGTCAAAATTATTTTTTCAACTGTCATGTTGACAGTTAAAGAATTTATACACTGACCATAGACAATAATTATACACCCTGGCGAATTCACTCAGTCAGCAGAAATTTTACCAAATGCGTGCAATAGGCAACGGGCTTGCCGAATTCACGCATTCAGCAAAATTTCTGCCGACTGCGTGAAATAGCCAATTTCACCGATTTGGCGTAACATATATAAGACAACACAGCCAAATACACCTATCCCTCGATTTACACGGTACTTTTTTTACACGTTTTCGCTTTTACACGGTTGAGAAAATTAAAAACTTTTTTTTAAAAATAACTGTTCTCGCCGACTTGAAATTAACGTCACGTGCAGCGGAGCAAATTGTTTTGAGTCTGTACGGTATCGGCCGCTTTAACTGATAATGCACGCAGACGCCGGCGCCGACCCGTCTAGATGTGCCGGTGTGAGTCCTTGTCCGAGACCACCAATCGTCTGCACTGGAAGAATGGCGTGAGATATACCTGTCCGTCATTGGACACGGCCGTATCCCACTACGGCAAAGGAATGGTCACGTGGGGTAGCCGGGACGTGTTGGCGCCTGGCGCTTGCCCCGGCTGCTCCTGGGTGGCAGTGAGGTTCAAACTCCTGGAAGGAGAAGACGTCACGCGTTTTCGCCTTTGTGTGCACGCGCAGGCCGATAGCCGCTGCTAATCACCCTGCGCTGAACCTACCGATATAATCTAACGGATCATACCTCTGCCGTTTTATTTATCACCACTCATTGGGGACGAATTTACTGCACACACACAAACATCGGCGAGAGCGGAACTCTCGCCCGAACAGAGTCTTTAGCTTGAAAATTATAATTCTTCATATTCGTAAGTAAAATCGAGTACATACATAATTTTCAATTGCGTGCTTTATATCTTGAATAATATTTGTAGCCTTATTATGCCGAAAGAAGTAAAAAGAAAAGTTATTTCGTTAGCAACCAAAATAAAAATTTTGGATCGTTTACAAAACGGAGAAAGAGTAATAGATGTTGCTGGATTATATAGTATGAATGAAGCTACAATAAGAACCATTAGAAAAAATGAAAACTCAATTAGAAAGAGTGTAGCAGCTGGCACTACGAATACGAGCACAACTTCATATATCAGAGATATTGCAATGGAAAAAATGGAGAAGGCATTAATGATTTGGATAGAGGACCAAACACAAAAACGAATGCCAATTGATACCAATGCTATTACAAATAAAGCATTGCGGATTTATGAAAAAATTAAAGAGAAGATACCACCTTCTTCTTCATCTGAAAAGAAGCATACTTTCACAGCAAGTCATGGTTGGTTCGAAAGATTTAAATCAAGAAACTCTCTACATAATTTAAAATTAAAAGGTGAACTGGCATCTGGCGATGTAGATGCAGCACAAGAATATCCAACAAAATTTGCTGAACTTGTTTCCATCAATTCATATACTCCTGATCAGGTTTTCAATGCTGATGAATCAGGGTTATTTTGGAAAAAAATGCCAGAGAGAACCTATGTGTCTAAAGTTCATAAATCAGCTAGCGGTCATAAGGCAGCAAAAGATCGCATAACAATTCTTTTCTGTAGCAACGCTTCAGGAGATCACATTATGAAACCATTGGTTATCAACAAATCAAAAAATCCCCGAGTATTTAAAGGAATAAATATCAACCATCTTCCAGTTTATTGGAGGGCTAATAAGAAAGCGTGGGTTACTGCCGTAATGTTTAATGAATGGTTTTATGATTGTTTTATCCCAGATGCCAAAAAATATTTAAAAGAAAAGGGACTGCCTTTCAAAGTGCTTTTATTAATTGACAATGCTCCGGGTCATCCACAAGATCTTCAGCATGAGAATATCCAGGTTACATTTTTACCAAAAAATACGACTTCATTATTACAGCCATTAGATCAAGGAATAATTTCGACTTTTAAAGCTCTTTACATAAAACGAGCTTTTACACACATTTTAGAACAAATGGAAAATAACGAATCGTTAACAGTTATTAATGCTTGGAAAAAATTTACAATCCTAGACTGTGTTAAGCATATTGCTTTATCATATACCGCGATTAAGAAATCAACCCTCAATGGCTGTTGGAAGAAATTGTGGCCAAATATAGTAAATGTTGAAGCTTCTACTTCAGTATTAAATGATGAATATTCTCAGATAGTACAATTGGCAAATTCATTGGGTGGAGAAGGTTTTGACGATTTCACTGAAGGAGATATTTTAGAACTGGTGGCTGATAAAGAACTAAGTGAAGATGATCTAATTAACTTAATAGATGAAACTGGTGATTGTGGCAATGATTCTGATGAAGAAGAACTTGAACCAGTTACATTAACAGCTAAAATCATCCACGAAGGACTCGCATTGGGAAGAAAATTAGGTAATCATTTTGTACAATATGATTCAAATGTGGAACGGGCCCTTCGATTCCAACGTGATATTAATCAGTGCTTGGCTCAATATGATGAAGTCCATAAAGATCTAACAAGAAATTCGAAGCAAATGTTAATAACGGATTTTATTAACAAATCTCCTCGAGAAGTAAATGTTTCTACGTCAAACATCGAATCGGCACAAATAATTTCGAGTGATGAAAGTGACTTTGAACCAGTCAGGAAGAAGAGATTGGCAGTGATTTGTGATAGTGACGATTGATAAAAAACCCACCAACCGTTTTAATATTTTTTTAATGAATCTTTTGGATTTAATTTTTTGTCCCTCTATATATACTTTATATGTAGTTAAATAATAAAAGAATAAGTATATTTATACTTTTTAATAATTTCGTTTTTTAATGTATTCTAGAAAACAACATAATTATGCGTTTTTTTGGTACTTTTCGATTTACACGGTTTTTCATACAAAAATATACAATTTCGATTTACACGGTTTTCTCAGGAACCTATCTACCGTGTAAATCGAGGGACAGGTGTACTTAATTAAACTTTATTTGCCGCTAGTCCAAACTTTTTTTTGTATTCATAATACATATGTGGTAAAGGCGGACACAAATTATATTTATAAATTGTTACATAATATGCTTTTCCTCATACAATTTGTTTTGAATATCTTATTTATATTGACAAAAAAGCCAAAGAATTACCAAAATATATTAAACTTTATGTGGCGCCTATAATTGTTCTTATCCAAACATTTCTTTTGTGTTCATATGTCTGAAAGGTGCACACAAATTATATTTTATCATTTTAGTTTAAGATTTCGACTGCATGTGCTTGGTGGAATTTTAATATTAAATATGAATCATTCAAATTATATATTTTATCAATTGTTACTAATACTTCGCCTCATTCAGATATTTTTTGGATTTCTTATTTACATTAAACAACACAGCAAAAGTAAATTAAACTTTGTTTGCCGTTAATCCAAACATTTTTTGTATTAATATATATATGTGATAAAGGACACAAATTATATTTATAAATTGTTACAATATGTTTTTCCTCATTCAAGTAATTTTTTGTATTTGTTAATTATATAATACAACAATCAAATAATTGCCAAAATATATGAAACTGTTCCTAATCCTAATGAATAAAGTATTTTTTTAATGAAAAATAGTTTACTATTTTATTACTGCACTGTACACATTGATATTTATTTTCATTGTTGTGGAATGTGGGCTAATGAACCTTCACCTGCATACAAGTTCTCTCGGTTTCACTAAACTGTATGATCTCCATCAAATATCATTTATTGAAACCTCTGGCTTGCAAGTATTTTTTTATCAACCAAAAGTTGATAGGGTAGAATTATTCCTTAATAACAGGTTACTATTCATTTTTACATTAGGCTTACTGAATAATAGTTTATTATATTATCAATATTCTTATTTTACCTAATGATGACTAGCAGTCTTCAGATTGATTTCTTTTCGAAGGCATAGGTGTTTGTGATGTCTTTATTCCCTCCGACCTTTTCTAATCCTTCAATTACTAGGGAGAGCAATTAATTAACCACTTGTCCTGTCCTAGCCTCATCCTTCAATCCCTACTACTACTCTTAAAATAGGAGAGGATGAGCGACTGAGTACCAAATACTTCTCGTTGAAATACCTTCATTATGAGGTCATATGCACCACATTGGGAGCAAACAAGGATAAAAAAAAAACAAACATTTAGGAGATAAAATTAATTATAATTGTTAAAAAACGCCTGCCGAAATAAGTTCAAGCTTGATTTCAATGTAAAAAAATAATACATTTATTGATTGAATTGGTTTTTACTTGGTAAAGCTCCATTTCAATTAGGTAAGAAAATATCAACGTATTTAGTTATACAATATTTTTTTATAGAATGAGTTGAGAGCTATTTTGGTGTGTGCCATCGTCAGAACTATGAATAAACTTACATATGCTATCCTAGAAGAGATACACAATATATATATTTATTTGCTCTATCATCTTAATTTATATTACAATTATAACACTTATTAAACATGACTTAAGTGTTTCTGAGAACGATAAATAATATGGGGTTATTCAAGATAAATTATTAGTTACATAAGGGGTTTAAGAAACGATGATGGATTATGTCCATGTCTTAGAGGCGAAGAATAGAATTTGTGTATTAATAATAATAAAATTGAAATACAAGAGAAAGATACAACAACATTCGGTAAACCACATTTAGCTTCATGCTAAAAATAAAATAACATGTTGACTACTTAGAATGGTTTCACATTTCAAAAGATTTGCATTGGAGAGTTATTGGTGACATAAATTATTTACATCAATGAGAACAATAACTAAGATTTGCACAAGCCACGAATACAATAAGCAAAGAGATTGCATAATTCATCCATAGAAAAAGGTAAAGGGGCCGAGACACAACAACTAGCAATGGCAAACCATACTGTTGGCTCTAAATCTCACTTTGGTATATGAGAATTACGACTCGTTTACCTCATCATGAGCATTTCAACTGATAAAAGAATATATATTTTGACAGAGAGCTATTTTTACAAAACAAGAAAGACTAATAAGGACAAACAATTGTTTATGGAAATTTGAAAAGAAGGTTCAATTTAAATTTACAAACAATAACTTGATACATAACATACAGCTAGGTTGTTCAAAATTAGGAACATTAAAAATTCTAAGGCATGAAGACAGTTAACAATAATTACAATACACGTTGACATTCTTTAATCCAAAGCAGAGAAATATCAATCTACAAGTAATTGAGCAATAACTTCCCTTCGAGCTGCACCTTCACTGTTGATATTGTGTGTACTGGGTGTTGATGAATCTACATCCACTACAGTGACATCTTCATTTGCTTCGATTTCAAAGATGTCATTCAATGACATGTTGTGTAAGACAAAACAAGCACGAATGAAATGGATAATTGTCGTTTGATTGCGTAGCTTGAGGTGGTACAGCTGCCGAAATTTTTGTTTGAGCAAGCCAAATGCATGCTCTATCACTACTCTGTTACGACTTAATATTTTGTTGTAATTGATTTGGACGTGGTTCAACCTCCCTGTGTCCAGGGATAAGGCGTTAGTAAGTTTGTTAAACATGGGTATGCGCTGTCACCTAGCAAGTAGCGTTCCCGACATCTTTCTTCCAATTGAAGGCCTAGTGATACACGAAACACCCTGCTGTCATGAACAGACCCCGGATATCCAAGAAATAAGTGAGTGAATCTTCGTGCATCATCACAAACAGCTTGAACCTGAAAATACCAATATATATATATATATATATATATATATATATATATATATATATATATATATATATATATATATATAACTGACTTCTAATGATAAAAACTAGTGGCTTATGTTATTATCATATAAAACTATGAATTTAAATTAAAAGAATTTATTGTAGAACCATTTCACAAACCTTCCAATACAAAACTGTAGCGATTGTAGTAAACCAAAAAGGTAACAAAAACACATTTAAGTATAACAACATCTGAAGAGGCATATTAGATGATGCTTCATATGTACCTAAAAATATCATTAAACATTACTTAGTGTTTCATTATTTAATAAAATTTAGCGGATTATAATTTTTTTATTTACCGACTATAGCGGAAGATTCTTGATTATATTTAATGCCTGGAAAAATATTATCAGATACAGATGTAATTGTATCCTTTAAAGTCATTTTTGATTAAAACAAAATAATGTTTATTAAAAAGACAAATGAGAATTATTTATTGTTTGTGTTGTTTGTATATATATATATATATATGTTGCACTGTTTAATGTTAATCCTTATGTTTAATGTTATTATTAAATCAACTTCATATTAAAGTAATCAAAAAGGATCAGTTTTGTTAAAAATAATAGTAAAAATATTTTACTTTTTAGATATACAGTTGTGAGCATAGTCATAGGAAAAAATGGAGAACAAAATCAAACCCCTTACATATGTACATAAAAAAGAAAAATCCCATGCTCCATTTTGTAATGTGGAACAATATTTAATTTTATCGATAAATTAGCCTCACAATAGTGAGTCTAATTTGTGTCAGAAGTGTCAGAATTTGTCGCACAATAAGTGGGAAAAAAAGATATAAAATTAAATAATATATAACAGGATAGTTGTTATAACTATGTTTAAAATAAATACCTGGATAGAGTAATATTACTTTCTATTGAAATATGATATAGGATCAACACTTGGTTTGTCGATCCGCACATGACTCCCATCGATAACACCAATTACCCCAGGAAAACCATTTTGTCGAAATGATTTTTCAATCCGATTCTTCTCACTGTCATTTGGCCAGCTGACGAATTCTGGGGATAAATTGCTTATAAAGCATGCCACAGTTCTTATCACCCGATATAACGTGCTGATGGTGACATCAAATCTATCATACCCCACATCACGAAATGACGATGTTTGGTGGCCAGCAAACCACAGAAATATCAATACCTGAGAGAGCGCATTCAATTTTTTTCCACCGCATTGAGAATTGTTGAAGTATTCTGAAACAGGAAATCTTTCAGACAGCTCCATGTGCACAGTAAATTTGCGTGACACACGAAAGTGCATAATAAATTGACTATCAGTGTAGCCTTCTACAATTCTCTCTACATAGTGTGGATTCTTATTGAGTGGCACATTTTCACTGCATTCATTGAAATAAAAATCATCGTCATCAGACCAAACTAATGACGAATTTGAGGCTTCTGATGAGGAATCTGTTGAGGATGATTGTTGTGCCATTTCACTGGAAAAAGAAACATGAAATATTTTTTAATAATGGTAAGTTAACACACGGTTTACTGTTGCTTAAGTAAATTTGTAATTATGTAGTCTCAGTTTACTTATCAAATCGTAATGAGCGATCATAAATCGTCATCACTTTGCTAACATGCTTATATTTTGGTAAAAAATCGATTCCATTTTGGCTTCATCATATTTATGTGAAATTTTACACAAAAGAAAGTGCACACATATATTTATAAACTATGTCGTTACCAAAAGCATACTTTTATCAGATGTTTAATCTTAGACGAATGTACGGACAATTGTTAAGATATATTACAATAGTAGCATAATAAGTATATAAATACAAAGATGTCGAAAACACATATTTGGCATTTATTTCATTTTGCAATGGAAACTACGCGTAAAACAATAATCACCTTATTATATTCGCACAGGATAAATTGTATTATTATTGTGGTACCAAAATATCTAATTTATAAGAGTTTACAATTGCAAATTTATCAGACTAATCTGAAACCGTCTAATATCTGTCGTTCTATGTTGTCACTTTGACATTTTCACGGTAATTCATCAATTTGGCTTGGTTAAGTTGTCGTTTCGTCATTCTGGGGTTGGTACTCCAAAACAGTTGGCGTGGCGTTTGCGTTTGAGAGCATGAATCGTTTCTGACGGTTTGCAAACGGTTGGAATGTGGTTTCGACGCAAAAGAACAGAAACATCTGTCAAAACTGTAGTCCAAACCATGTGATCAAAGCTTTGAATTAGATTCTAATTCGAAAACGGTTAGCAAACCATCAGAAGTACACATAAGAACAGACCGTGTAGCCAAGTATATAATCAATGTTGCTGCCATAAATCAAAATGTCATTTCAATTAAAATCCAATAAATTTCAATACAAAAATTACATATTATGTACTTAATTTATTTATAAATATAAAATATCAAATCGCATTCTGCTAACAGATGTCTAAATGATGTTTTATTATCTGTTCAATGAGGTATTCATTATTTTGTACAACTGAAAACGTTAACATATTTGTAATTCATTTGATTATGTAGTTGGTTGATCTTCCTAATTATAATATTATTTTATAAAATGAAGGTACGTCATGTTATGGCAAAGGTTAAATATCTTATAAAGAAAAGGGTTATTTAAATATAATCACTAGAAATATACCTACCATGTGGATTTAGGCACATGTTTAGTTGTGTTGCTTAGGAACAATACAAACAACACAAACAATAAATAATTCTCATTTGTCTGTTTAATAAACATTATTTTGTTTTAATCAAAAATGACTTTAAAGGATACAATTACATCTGTATCTGATAATATTTTTCCAGGCATTAAATATAATCAAGAATCTTCCGCTATAGTCGGTAAATAAAAAAATTATAATCCGCTAAATTTTATTAAATAATGAAACACTAAGTAATGTTTAATGATATTTTTAGGTACATATGAAGCATCATCTAATATGCCTCTTCAGATGTTGTTATACTTAAATGTGTTTTTGTTACCTTTTTGGTTTACTACAATCGCTACAGTTTTGTATTGGAAGGTTTGTGAAATGGTTCTACAATAAATTCTTTTAATTTAAATTCATAGTTTTTTATGATAATAACATAAGCCACTAGTTTTTATCATTAGAAGTCAGTCTACATTTCTTAGCCAAGAGCTTCACTGTGATTAGCAGGACAGGTGGCTTTAATTTCAAATCCTGGCAAGGTATTGTGGTTCTCCAATATCAAAGTATTTTTTTTATCAATTTAACATTTGAGAACAGAAACATAGGTGTTATGGATATTCTTCTCTTTATTTATAATAACAGTAGAACCCCCAATTATTCGCTGGTTTGAAATATTCGCTGCAAGTCCCCAATTGAACAGTCGCATTTCATTGTCGTTGCTACGAGACGGCCGTCTGTGGTGCATACAGTCAAATGTTGGTTGGCGTATGTGTGTATTCAACACGTGCCAGGCTATACACGCATAGCCGGGCAACTTTCTGTGTCAGGATTTTGTGCGCGCTTTGCATTTTATCACTTAGTAACTAAATATTTCATCCATATTTTTTTTTTGCAAAACTAAGGGAAATCTTAGTTATGCATTTTTCACGGAAAAAAACAAATCCCTAATTTTGTATGAGATTCACTCCCTCAATTACACTACTCTAAATTACATGATCCCTACTTTAGTGTAAATGGGGATTTTACTGTATTGAGTAATTAAGATTATCCATAAAAGTTACGTGTTCAGTTTCATTGGCAAGTTTATTGCGTTTTTAAATTGAGCTTAATAGCCATGATTATAAATGATTTACTGATTGAAATTCTGGGCGAAGGAAAGCATAAACATTTTCTAAGCATGGATGGGCTTGTTGAAATATTTTAGCCCCCCCCCTGGCTAATTAAAGTAATGATATTATTTTTTTATTTCAGTAGCACAATTTTCTTAAATTTAATTAATCATTGATTCCTGTATTTATTTTCAGTTTGATAATCTAGGGCATCTCACACAATTTTTGGCCGTCGCTGTTTTAGTTATGACATCTGCGATAGAATGCTTGAGGCTTTACCTTGGATATATTGGAAACCTTTCGGAAAGAGTAAGTCAGATCATGAATCATTTGTTTTTTTTAATCCAAGTTTACTTCTAACGGGTAGTATATAATAAATAGATGTCTTATAGAACAACTTACCGGCAATCGTTGAACCCATTTGCACCAATAGTATCTGCTGCTGTGTTCAGTCCTATATCACCAGAGTAGACACAGCCACACGCATTCATAGCTAAAAGACTGTGCAATTTGGTTATTTATTTTATTTTTGGTATTATTTACTGACATAAATTTATCTGATTTGATTAAAATTCGTTAATACATGGTATGCCGACAAATCAAAAAGTAATAAGATATAATGTGGGGATATTTTTCTTAGAATTAATTTAGTGTTCAAAAGTATTATTTAGAAGCCATTATGTTATTTTTACAATGTCTTTGCTAATATTATATAAAGCCTGGACTTTTTTGAATACTGTACTAAATTAAACCATTACACAAAATATCTGCGTGCAAACGGTGTTAAGTCTCAAATCGATACTTTTCAGAGGAGACAAAATAAGTTTTGCATTTATATGAAGTATGTGATGTTTCAATGTGAAATTTACTAATTCAACAAAGCTGATTCAACTGGTCGTTATAATGGCATATTCAATTAATTTTTCAATGTTTAAGAGTTAACTCTCTTTTCCTTTCGCACGCAGATATTTTCTTCAGGGTGTAAAGTAAGTTACATAAAAAAATTGATCAACTTTTTCAATTATTATTAACTTTATAAACAAAAAAAAGTTTGGTGATACTGAATCATTTTACTTGTCAAAAGATGCAAAAAACAAGAGATGGTTGCAAATCTATTTTTCCTCAACCTCTCAAAGTACGATTTGGAGTCATATTGCCTATTATAAAATTATCATTTAAACATTGTGTTAAATCACAAATTATTTGAATTGAAAGTCTTTACAAAAATCTCCTAAATAAATCTGAAGTGTTTGATAAGTAAGTTTCTTGTTCCTGACTTCAGATACCGGAATTGGCAGGTTTTTGGATGTTGTCCGTTTTACTACTATTGCCTCTGCAGAGCTTCCAACTCGGGAATCCATATCTTCAGCATTTACCAATTGAACTGACGCTACATACAATTATGTTACTTTTATTGCTGGGCCAACTTACCACGGGGTTCATTGCACTCCGTAATGCAGCTGCGAGGGCGAAGCAGTACTATTCGCTTATATCAAAATTAAGAAAACCTATTCAAAGTGAAATCGATAATGACAAGATAGATTGATGCTTACGATTGAGTGAAGTGCTGAGGTACAATAAACACAGGATATGTTGATGCGAAAAAAACATTGAGTGTCCGTCTCGCAAGGATAAATGATTGCATCATTGAATATGCACTGATGCATTATTCTCCCATTCTGATTTTAGTGACATTCCCAAAGTGATGGCCCAGATTTTTGGGCAATAAAACACTGATATTGTTGTGGAATATATGTATTTAGTTATATTTAATTCAAGACAAATTAGAGCACAATACCCAATGGAGTCATTTATTGTAAGATTTCAATGAATTATGTCGTAATAATACACTTTACAAAGCTATTAGGTTCTCCTATCCTTAACCTAGAAATAGTTTAAGTCATTTATAAGGCCTTATTGAGATTAAAAGTAAAGTCTACCCTTGTCTATTTGAAATGACAGTAATACACACTTACCGACTAATGTTTTGTCATCAATACTTGAACGCCGCAAATACTTTGGCCTATCTTTCTAATTCACAAAAAAATATTCTCATATTTATCCGTTATATATTTTTGTTATCTATCAGGTGTTTTTCTTTTTATTTGGTGGAGGTAATCATTATTACAGTGCTGGAAATATCAATTCGCTTAAAGTATTACAATCATATTATATTTAAAGACTTATACGATATTACAAATAAATATTACAGTACCAAACAAACATAAATATGGTTTGAAACTTAACGTGCTTACCAATTTAGTAAAATAATGAACAATTCAAAGTTCTGTGGGTTGGTTAATCCAAAACTATCAGAAATTATCGAGTGCTGTAGAACAAAATAAAAAACTTATTATACTGTAGATGTCTGATTTAATACACTTTAATTAAGACAAAACAATCTGAATTCTAGCTATATTTTATATAGCTAGAATTTTATAGCTATATAATATAGCTAGCTATAATATTTTATGAAAATCCAGAATAATTACTTTGTTATGATTAAATAACAATGTCTACATTTTTATAGCAATAGTCTAAGGTGAGTATTTTTTAGGAGATAAAATATTGCTCGAAAATATCAAAAGATTTACACAATGCAGAAGACTGTGAATAAATAATCAAGTAAAAATAAATTACAAATGTGTAGATTTCAAAAGACGCTGGTCTACAATAAAGACTGTTGGACAAGTACAACATTACCTGATGGTCATTCTTGGATGGGTGCATCAGTATTTGTGACTAGACGGATTGATGGATGTTTTATTAAATAAATAAAAAAATATTAATAAAGTTGCAATATGAAGTTTGAAGAGTATTTGCGACTCACAATGTATCAGTTTTTGACTGTTTAACCATGCTTGAAGACAATCTAATAAAATTGCCATTGAATAAAATTGTTAAAATTCTTTTAGATTGATTTAGACTTTCTTTGTTTAACTGATTAAATTGATAACTCTTCCTTAAGTTTGTTTAATTTGTCCTTTTTTGGCTGTAATGCTGAAAAATAACTGGATGCACGACGTTTGGCATATAGACCCTACAAGCAGTGCTCCTGCGCCACGTTAGGTGTGATAACGAGACCACACTAGTTCATTTTCATAGTAAAAATTAGCCGGACACATACGACGTCATGCTGTACAGTGTAGACGGACTACAGCATTTATCGTAGACCAGCGCATAAACTAATTGTTTTAAAAATTCCCTTGCTTTTCAACAAAAAAATTAAGTAATGTTAAGTGGCTATTAGGAAATACGCTAGTATGACAGTTCAATTAACATGCGGAAAACACCTGATGTTATAAAGCATGGGTCTGCAAATTACGGCCCATAGGACAACACTGGCCCGCGAGCAACACCAATCCAGTATGTTGGTGTGATGAGCTAGCCGGTTCATGGCCCTTAGGCTCAAAAGTTTGGAGACCCGTGTTATGAAGCAATAGTAAATGTACTTTTCGTTTCTGCAATTCAAATTTATCATTGACTGTGATATAATAATGTGAACGGTAGAGAGAGATACATGGAGTACAGATCATTGTTCATTTGTATATAAAAATAATTCGAGAATTTGGAATTGTTTGCCAAACAATATATTGAAATTAGATAATACATCTAGAGTGCATTGTGAATCAAGTTTTAGACAGATTGAATTATAAATAAACAAGACCAAGACAATTCAATATATCAAATTCAGAATGAGAATACACCCACCATTACACGATTCTCACTTTAATGTAAAAATGAATGAAGCGTGTGTTAGATTTGTTGTAGAAATAAGCAAATGTAAAATCAGTATGACAGAATGAAGTACATAAAAATATTGTATTAATTAATCTCACAACAATCCCTTTTTCACTCTCTTAAAATACAAACATTTCACTTTAACACATAGTTAACATTGTAATAAATAAATGTTTGGTACATACATTATAATACGAAAATTAAATTATTTTGACTTCTGTTTAAGAGCTAAACTACCATTTTAACATATCAGTCATTAACATTATTATAAAATAAGGAATTGTTACTCGATTTTATGACCAGAAATATTGCCTTGTGAGCAGCGGTGGGCTGCCAATACGTTAACAAGGAGCTCGCTTAATCTCAAAGCAACTCTCGGTGTTCTGTGGAAGAAGTGAATTTTTTTATCACTATTATATGCAATACTGAAATAAGCAATAAATTGTTACTTAATACTCTTATAATATGTAAATGGGTACAAATATACTACTGTGTACACTGGAGCTGTCGTAGATAATTTATAAGTCAGAAATTGCCGTTATGATCTGAAAATATTGTTTTCTCTTAAAATTAACAAGGGGCTCGCGCAAGCCCCCTCCAGCCCACCCCTGCTTGTGGGTATACGAGATTATAATAAAGTTTGCATGTGAATAGTAAGTACCATTTAATTTAGTTTAGAAATTGTTTAAGTTTGGAAATTTTTAGGCCGTTTATATGAATCACAGAGATATAAAATTTTAAGTCAAGAAAGCAGGTACAACAACAAAATCATTATAAGATAACACGGCAATAAAGCTGTGATTTCAACTATTTTACATATCATTAAAATGCTGCCAGAAGGTATAAATAGCATTTAAGGATTTTTAAGGAATAAAATATAAGTAATATGGCAATTTTTTTACAAATATTGTAGCATTTTAACTATCGTGGAAGTAAGTGAGAGTTTTAGTTTAAAATATCTCAAGTAACTAATACCTGCCTGCTAAATATTAAACATTAAATTCAAGACATTTTAAGCCAAATTATCATTGCCAACAGAAAAATATAATTAAAAAAAAATATTAAATTTGAATCGTTAAAATTATGTACATTCACACAAATTTTGTCACTAACGACCCTTTTGCCTGGTTTCGACCGGTTTCGCCTTTCTTCGGGCGTTCAAGTGCACGGATGAACTTGAACTGACGCTTAGTAAATGAATGTTTCGTGTTTATATAAGAAATAAATGTATCATTGAGTTTAAAGCCATTGCTAGCGTGAACGCCTGAAGATGCCGAAAGGCGAAACCCGGGTAGTTGGTGACAATATTTGTGTGAATGTACATAATTTGAACGATTCAAATTTAATATTGAAATTCCACCAAGCACCTTCAGTCGAAATCTTAAAAAAATATATGTTTATAAAAATAAGACAACAGCGCGAGAGACGCTCTATATATAATGCCCATTTAAAATAATAAATTAAAAACATGAGATATTAAGATGTCAAAATTGATTGGATTGGTTAATCGATACGAATATTTCTTGCTAGCCAAACGATGCTTTAATTTATTCCTCTATAACTACAACAATGTTATTATTAGTTAAATATAATCAATAATCTAACACTCAGATTTTATTATAGATGAATCATCTACAGCCCTATATTAAATGGTTCAAAAATATTTATATTTTAAACATAAAAAAATATTTAATGCCCAAAAGTTCAAAGACTTCAGATTGACTATAATAATAATATCGTGTAAAATAAATACAAAACCAATAATGCCATTCATAATATTGATAATATCTTGAACGGCACTCTGAATAAAATACTTAATGTAAAGAGAATTGGTATAGATCTGTGTTCAAAACCACTTGGATTATTGAAATCTAAAATTATTTTAATGAATTATTGGTTTTCGGATTCTTGAGTGTGATTTATGCCAGGTCTATAGCCGTAGCTATACCAGTGCTGACACTTATATTGATTGAGGTATTTTGTCATTTTTCTCGTACCAAATCGAATATAATAATATAATGTTGGTGATCATTTTGTTACACCGATTGAGGCTCACTGGCTGGTTAATAACGAATATTGTATTGTGTGACAGTAATAAGGTTAATAAGGCAACCGCTTCTACTCTTAAAATAGACAGAAAAAAATATGGCATTATTGAACACCTGTTTATTCACTAAATGTATTATTTCAAAGTATGTGTTAATATTTGAAAGCGATCACAATAATACTACGTTTTTTTACAATCAAGCAAATTTTTTTGATCAATGAATTATTTTTGTATAACAAAATGTGTGCAAGCCTTTTCTGCCACATTGTATAGCACCGAGAATATTGTGAAGTTTAAGAAAAACAAATCAATTAAAAATGATGGAAGCATGGTTATCGATAAAATCAAATCAACAATGGCAACCTAATCAGTGAGGTCACGTGATCTGCCATAAATATGCATTACAAACTTATTTTCAAATACACCTAGGAATAGTTATTTACCATTGAAACAGTTCTACAGTCTTCGCTATTAATTAGCCTTAATCTTGGAATAATATTATTTGTACAATCTTAATAAACATAAAAATAATACAGCACCAACAAATTCACTATTCATATCATAAATCAAAAAACAACAATAAATTAAAATAGTTTGATTGAATATCTGAATAAAAAAACAACTTTGATTCTTTTAAGATAAATATTGACAGTGAAAAATAGCAAAGTGGGATAAATCAAGAATAGGTTGTTCAACAGGGAAGTATAGAGATTAGGGATTACAATACCAGTATAACGGAAACCATGATCCGGGTATTTCAGCCGTTTTATCAATACTTTATTGAAAATAAAGCAGCTCAAAATTTACTTTGAAATTTATTTCCATCAAATTTTAAGGAGCGAAGTGTTAAAGATACAGCCACTTCCTGTCCTTAAAGGCACATGAAACGTGTGTACACAGACAGCTGCATTTTTTTTTTAATACATTGACTTCACTCCCATTTCAGGTCTGGCAAAAGTTTCAATTATTATCGCATTCATAAATAAGGGTATTGCAATCACAATTGGTTGAAATTTTCTTTTGGCTCATTATTATCTTGATATGTAATAGCGTTATTTAAGATGAAATACCGAAAACCACTATCACAATTACTAGTAGAGATGTCAACAGGAATTTCAAAACTGATCTGTCACAATAATTAATATTAATGATAATATAACAAAACAGTCAAAGGAACAGAGTTTCTATGCTTGTTGGTCGTAAGTTGTTTTTCTTTTTATATAATTAACATTTCTTTTACTGATAGCTATTTTTCAATAAATACAGGTAAGCTATTTTTATTAATATAAGAATTTAAATGAATAATGAATTTGTCAGACCACTGTATCATTTTCAAGTTTATGGGCAGCGTAGAAGCGATGGATCTCAATTCTGTTGACTCGTAAGCTTTGAAGAAAAGTATCCATGTCTTCACAGAAGCGGGCCTCTTCTGGTTCTCCTCCCAAGGATTTGAAAAATTGTGATCTCCTCGGACACAGATTGCAAATAAACTGCCAGAAAAAAGAAAACACTTATTAATATTCTCCCAATGATTTGCAATTTATTTGGTTATATTTATTAACAAAATATAGGTATGTAATGTTTGCATGACGTAAATGTAGATGTAAATTTTATTTTGAGTTTGGTATTAAGAATTTAGCACCGTGAATGATTCGAGTCTTGTAAGTACTCAACGAGTAAACACTGTATATAAATGAACTTAGAGTGAGTTGGAATTACAAATGAAATCAATATTTCAAGCTTAACCAGATAATTGATGAATGCATTCATTAGATCATGAGGTATTTCTTTTACATATTGATTTTTCACAGGATTGAAGGCTTGGATGTCTGCGATCTTTATTCTTTCTCATCTATCCAAATTTAAAAACGGCTTATTTAAAAAAGAGAGGTTTAGCGGTTGAATAACAAAGCCTTTATGTAAAACAACATCTGAGATGGCTCCAGTATGAGTCCATATGCTCCATATTGAGGCTTTAATTGTAATGGACATTATTTTCTTGACACATTAAATTTGTTTGTCTTAGGAAAATATTGAGATGCAAAGACAGACTCACAAAGAAGATCCGCTGAGTTGCCCATCCGTGGTAAGCTTTCACCGTTAAAGAGTAGGCTTGTGTCAATTCTTTCTTAATATCTTCATTAGATGTAGATAAAATTAGTTCTAGGAATTTTTCTATGAAGTGTAGAGCTCTGTAAATAACAGATTATAAATTATTTTACTATATATATAATATTATGGCGAGTTAATAAGTTGTTTATTTACACATTTAAAGCACTATTCTGAAGGAATGACAAACAGATTCAATATAATACAGCTTGACCGGTTGCCCGATGATCTAATATGATAGGCCAGTGACTCAAAAAACCTGCCGCACAAAGTAGCTATTTGCCAGCTGAACTCAATATCAGATAAGTATATCTGTAAGACTGTTCTACCATTCTCGAGTTTGAAGTTTTATATTCCTGAACATTCTCTGAGAAATTTTGGATATGAATAGCTTTTTCTTCCAGATGGGCAAAACCAGCCTGCCGAAGGGGAGTTATGACATATTGATAGGATCAACTGCATGATGAAAATTACTGACAGATAAGATTGCAAATTTAATATGCTGAGACAGTGCATTTTCTTAAGAATGACGAAAGTGTTGTTTATGTATTGACACAACTGTGTCTATTCAAATTTATATAGTATGATTGACAGTCTTATTTGCTGACAACTCATTAAATTTATGTATTTAGACTGCTTGTAATATAAAAACTGGTATAACTTTATTGCTATGATTTATTGATTTTTTCATACATGTAATCTTCAAATATAATTCATTCAATTAGTCCAACACTTACCTAGTAAACCATAAAAGTCCTTCTGTACTAAGGTTTCCACCTTCAGCTTTCTCCAATAGTACCATGTCGTGGAGAGTTACATTCTTTGTAACATCCGATTGGTAGCATTTTGTGATTTTCTGTAACAGAAATTTAAACAAAAAACTAAATTGAAAATCAGTTACTTTGTAGACAGTGGTGCTCAAGTAACGATTGCAATATAGGTATTACTGAAACTGGCATCCCGGTATTCATGATGTTTTTTCAACACCGGCTTGAAAATGCAAAAATATCGTTATTTCAGTATTGAAAATTAATAAGAACAGTACTTTGAATGTATAGAAAGCGTCATATATTTTAATTAAATTGTTAGCAATGATTTGAAATATTTTAAATTCGCTAAAAGTTATATCAATATTGACAGGTTTCGGAATTGATTGGGACTTCTGTCAAATAGGTTGTCCACCACTGATGTAGCTTTGAAGCAACCATTGAGTGTTAAATTATTTTTTCAAAAAACATATTCAGTCAACTTTGACTAAGAAAAATCATACTTATACATTAAAAAAAAATCTTTGTCTGTATACTCTTTTCAAACAATAATAAATTAATATCAGTCTTTTTTACAGGAGTCAACAATTGGTACCAATGACAATTTGACGCAAAATTTAAATGAATACACAAAATAATCAAAAATATTCACCTCAAAATTTCCCATCATGTCATACTTCACTGGAGCGAAGAGTTTACCAAGTTTTTCTGAAAAAAAATATGACCAAAACTTATACAATTGTAACTTTTTTTAATATTTAATAAAAAAAATGACCATATTTCATAAAGATCTTGGAGAAAATCATTTTAATAAATACCAGAACCCTTCTTGATTAATTAACAGTTAAAAATATGTACCGTATTAGACCAAACATAGCGCAGTGTTTTTTAAACACAATATCTACATATAACGAAGTTCTCAATATTTAGTATTCTACTTATAGCAAGAGCTGTCTGTTTTTGCTTTAGTGGGATTTATCGCCCTTCATAGCAAAATGAGTAACATAGAAATAAAGAAAATCTTCATTGTGTTACAAGAAACAATCAAAATGCGCTCAAAACAATATGACAATAACAAAATGTTTCATGATGTATTCGAGTTTTTCTTTTTTATCCTGCTCAGAATGAACAAGTCACATTATATTCAGATTAGTCGAGTATATGACAGCGGTCGGCAAACTTTTTGGGCTCACGTACCACTAAATTCACAATTTTAATCCAGCGGATCACTAACTGGACTTTATGTTAAATATTATAAATTGAAAAAAAGTGATCAAATGAGTCTAAAAATGCACCTAGTTGATAAAATAAAACTATTATAATTAAATTATAAAAGCTTTATTAATTTTTAAAGTGATGGATGTTCCTGGATATTTGAAATGATAAAATTTATATTTGGCTCCAATGATGTAACTGCAAGACGGATATCTAAATGTATTTCAAGCCAACATCGCTATAGTGTTTTGATTGCTGTGACAAATAAAAAGGCCTTTTCGCATAAATATGTTGTGGAGAATTGAATTAGAATTTTCATCGCCTCTTCACGCAAAGGGAATTTACTTTTTATAGAAAACCAAAACTGAGGATATCAAGAGATAAGGATAAATGAAATTTAACTTTGAGTGTTGTCGGATGAAAGATCGATGAGGCTTTTTTTCAGCTTCGTGCATAAATTAGTATCTTGAATGTTCGCTCCAAACGAATTTAATATCTACATATTTTTTTGTACACTTTTTTCTGGTGGTAGGATTAGGAAATTTAAATAATGTCAGATTTCTCTGCAGACCACCAAAATTTTCTCGCGGACCACACTTTGCCGACCGCTGGTATATTATGACCAAACGAAATACTTGACCAAAACTAAGATTTGGCTCTGAGTCTAAATGAGTTTGTCTACATTTCAGTTTTAAGCAGGCAAATGATTTAATTACATACAGGCATTGAGTGGATGAATGAAATAATTGTCAAGAACAGTGGTGTAGCTAGAAATTTGGGCAATTTGTTATATTGAATTGAGCACACTCGACTCTTTTTTTACAAGGAAGATACATTTCACAAAAAAGTGTGTATAAAAAGTATTAGAATTCATAGAATAATTTATGATTGGATAACTGCATTTAAAATTTATTTAAAGAAAGAACAATATTGCAGGATAGAAAATCTAAATTCGTAATTAAATGTACACATTCATGCGTTGATTTCTCAATCGATTTGTGAATGCCTGTACAAAGACATGGATGTCTGTAATGTTTACACACCTAAATACTATACAATCCAAAAAAGGGACCATACACAAATCAAATTTTACTAGCTCTACCTTCCTTTCATTATTGAAAAACAACCCTATTTTTATAAAAATCCTGTGAAAGTGTTGACATGCTATAATTAGTTCATACTGAGACCAGAAATGGTCCAAAAAATATTTTTTTAAATGTAGATTCTGACAGTCTTTCTGTTTAAAAGTACGATTTTATCTTATATTATAAGCGTCAAATTCTCTTCACAATTTATTTAAAAAAATAAACGAAATAAACTTTGAGATATTTTCTACATTGGAAAAGTGTAGTCTGATGGTATTGATCGATATACATAAGTAATACATTAAAAACATTGTTTGAATAATAATAAAGAATTAAAAGGCAGGTATATATTCAAATTGATTACGTAGCAATATGGTAAATATAATTTTAATTCATAAAACTGATATATAAGCGAAATATTTCCAATATTTTGACAGGCTCACTTTTGACAGATCGTAAACAGAGCAATAGTGAAATATTTATATTATCAATGCGAGACACTTATGTAACGATGCAATGACTGGTTTGATTCATATTATTTTGTGAAAATAAACTCACCAACTAAGGTTACAACGCCTTTCGCCGCCTCAAGAAACTGTACCGTATCGATTTTTCCATCGCGTATGTCTGGGAAGGGTTTTTGATTAGTGTTAAAATGATTAGCGCACTTGACAGAATTGCTACAATCGAATGTAGCGGACATCATGCTGGAACCACGTATTCACCATAATTCACTGCGCTCGCACATTGGCATACGGAAAACAACTTTTGACAGTTGAGAAAAAATCAACAATGACGGTATCGTGCCGAGATCACGTGGCCTCGTTGATTTTCCAGTCCAACCGGAACGAAAAGCAGAAGCACATTATAGAGTATGTAACACCACTCGCGTCAAGAAGATTAGTCATTTTTCGGTTATATAAGCTCTAGCATCTAATATTTGGCGCTAACTTATTGTCGATCGCTCTTAACATTAGTTAACTTAAAGTAAGCAGTGGATAGGTTGTACGGTTTAATAGGAAAATAGCTGCTTGAGGACGTTGCCCAGATCGTCTTCAACGACAATGACCAGCAGCTTGTTTTTGGCGGCAGAGGTGAACGGGACGAGGAATCGCTTTTCCGGCTTCGTATCGGTAAATTCATAGGAGTCGATCACGGTCCCCGTGGACTCTTCACGCACTTCGACGACTCTTATTCCTGCGGTAGACAAAATCATCATTTTGTTTTTGTCAAACTTAAGGTATCTCGTGATAGCTTCTCTTTCGCGTCCATATTCATTGTTGAACCATCGGTGATAACTTAGAAACACTCCGCAGCTTTTTGTCCAGTAAGTGTAATCGTTACTGGACCTCATGAAGGAATTCCTTTTGGAGTCACAGCTCTTGTTCATGTTGGAATTGAAGGGCGGCCGGTTGATTGGGGTAATATTTGGACCTCGTCTAGAATTATCGTTAAAGGAGGCGAAGTTGCCGAGCGTCGTTTTGCTGCGAGGCCCTAATGTCCTGAGAGGCTCTCCTACATTCATGGTTACGTTAATATTTCTCGTGAAAGAAACAGTCGTGTGCTGTGTTGGTTTTCCATTGAAATTTAAGTTGGCATCTTTGTACACTAGTCCTCGGCGGTCACCGACGGTAAACACTCTGTCGACGTGATCGAACCCCCGACCCATTATTCCGTCTTTCGTATGACCCAAATCGAACGTGTGGCCCAATTCGTGACACACTGATCCGAGAGTTGTCGCGAAGCATCCTCCGATGGTTCCACGGTAACAGCTATCGTCCATAAACCTCTTGGCGTCAATAATGGAGGTGTCCAAAAACTTGGAAACTATCTCATCGACGCGCGTTGGCCAGGTGTAAAGGCAGGCGGATCCAAAGACAGCCAATCCACCGCCTCCCAGAGCGGCGTGACCTTCTGTCATGGAAACGATTTCTTCATGTGTGAGAACTTTGTCTATATTATCCATTCCTTTGAAACGGGTGCAAGATATAAATGCCATAAATTTTCTTTCATTGCTACCTAGATCGGAAAGCATTATTTCTCTGCCAAAGTGACCCCATAATTCACTTTCTTTCATCTTTCTTGCTTTATTTACATTCAAGTTGCTACGGAATACAATGCACTCTGGTTTCTTTGGATTTATTTCATGCTCGAGTTGGAATGTCTTTCTACCCAATCCTAGTTCAAAGAGCTTTTCTGCCATGATGCACTGAATCAGCCTGGCTCCGACGGCGATGCGCGAACAGGCGCTCTCGACAGAGCTGTCCATGTCTTTGGGGCTTTGGAAATTTCCATCGTGGCCCTGGCAGATAATATACACAGGAGTCACTCTGAGGTTCGTCTTCCTGGGGACGTACTCGAAAACTAAAACTCGAATGCTGTCTTCATACTGTAAGGTAATTTGATTTCTTCCTCTCTTCAGGTCCAGGACGCATTTAAACTCTCCGTTGACAATATCCCAAGAAGCTGTATATTGCTCTCCATTGTGGGTGACTGTCGAATGAATTTTATTTTCTTCATTTCTTTCATTCCGCCAAGCAACGTAACCTTTTAGCAAAACTAATGAATACGTGAAGGAATCTTCATCTTGTGCATTTGTGACTGAAATCGCATTGCTTTTCAGCACGTTATTGTTGAGTGCGGAGATATCCATTACCTGAAACAAAAAAGTATAATGCACCAATTAAAATCATAAAGCATTTGACTCGTGTATTATTTTATTGTTCAGCAGTAAAATTGCGTAAACAATGTCATTATCATTTTGCGCGTACCTCGAGGAAATTGTTATTGAGTGAGTACATCTAGTGGAGAAAAACATAAGCTTATTTTGACATTTCGCTCGGTACTTATTAGATACTGCAGATAAATAATTGCCAATAAACCAGACATCCTGTAAATATACCAGAGTCTACGGAAAATGACGTATGATGGAAAAGAGATGAGTTATTTACAGAGTAAAACGATCCAATGTAAACAGCTTACCATTTTTGAAGAGATATACGCCGTCGCGATCGTGTGTATAGAGACAGGCGAACGCTGTGACGCCCCCCGTGCTTCACTTCGACTGGAGGCGAAATGGCGACAATTGAGGCGCGCGCACACCACCTAACGATTTGCGGCATTGCGAACATTATTTTCCTTCCTTTCGATATCATTTTTACCCGCCATAAGTGACGACAAGAAAAGGAAAAACTCAATTCAAACTATAAACAATAAAATTAGGAACAAATTGATTCGAAATTACCGCCAAATTGAAGGGTATTTTTTATTGTCACAATTATGTTATCAGAAAATTTCCAGTTAGAAGCTTTTAAGTTTCCAATGAATCATTCTTATTTGGCAATAAAAAAAATCACGCCCTTCAATAGCGAATAACGAAAAGCTTGACTTGAATCGACGTAACATTAAAAAAATGTCACTTAAGGTATTCGCTGTGAATACTTGTTGGAAAAACATTATATTAAAAAATATAAGTAATTAGTTGATAATGCTCGCGATGAGCAAAACCGGTTTTGATATATAATTAATAATGTGAAGAAAGCACAAAAAGTATTTAATTTTGAATCTAATAAATATAATATAATCATAATAGCCTATACCAGGCGTGGGGAACCTGAGGAATTTTGGCTACTCTGGTGCGGCCTTCTGGCCAATTCTGTAATTCTGTAAATTTATGTAAATTCGTAAATTCCTGACATTCTGACCGTAAAGTCCGTCCTGTTTCCGGACAAAAATTCCCCAGTCAATGTTTATTGCGGCCTTATGTCGAATCAGAAAAATGAATGCGGCCTTTAGAGAATAAAAGTTTCCCCACCCTTGGCCTATACATATTAAGTATTATTATATAATTATCAAATATGATTCTTTTTCGGTTGTATTTATAATAATTAGGTGTCCATTTTTTGTATTATTTTGTCAGAAAGTAAATTATTACAAGGTTACTTGTTGGTAACAGACTACACGGTTATCCAAAAGTAAACATTTGTTTAGTGCAATCTAACCGTTAATTGAAATTAATTATACCAAATAAGCAAACATCAAAATATTTACAAGCGCTCATACCAAAGTTAGCAGATGTGGTGGTTATTGCATGATTAGTGTACAGCGATTGTTATTATCAAATCGTAAAAGTAGTTGTGGATATAATTTATTGTAAAGTTGCCTCTTTCAATTTAAGCCCAGCATCAACCTGTCAGGTTACCGTTGTCATAAATAATCAATAGATTTTGAAATCGTCAAATCAGTCGATGTAATCGCTTATTAGTTAGTTACCATTCATTGAGAATTCTGTCTAAAATAATGCGTCCTTTAAACATAAAAGGTTTTTTTTAAATAGAGTCAAGCATACAAAGAGATTCTTTGTTATAAGTTATTTGTCTGGAGTACATTGATTATGTCAGTTTGCCAAAAAAACATTTATTTGTATAGAAATATTATTATTATTACTGATTTAAAGGCAGGCAATTGTCACTGTCTATTAATGTTAAGCTCTTATTTGTGCCAGATCGGCATTAATGCATCTGTACTTAGGTTTTAAGTCTCTTCAGTCAAAACATTGACGATAAAAGAAAACAAAACTTGGTAAGTTTTTTTACCAAGTTTTTTGTGATTACCAAGATGGTTATGTATGAATTTTTAAACGTAGCATGTATAAAATAACAATGTAGGTATCTTGAGTTAACTATTGATTCTCTAATGACGTCTCCAGTAAATTTTTTAATACATTGCAAGGAATACTCGCTTTAAATTACTTAAATTAATTCAATACCCGCTATGTGATGCACGCACTGTACGCGGTTAAAACCAAACGACATTATTTATTAAGCCCTTATATTTCACCAGTGCTGCTTTACCGTAGTGAGTCAAGGTACGGAAATTGTAAACTGAGTACCAAGAAAAAAATTGCTTGTGTCATTTATTTATAGTGAGGTAGTCCAGCGTTGTGAGGAATTCAGAGATCAAGGAACAGACAGACCACGCAGTTTCCAGTGTCTTTAGTGGTTATGAAGATACGTTGGAATCGCTGGGACTCATACTCTGAATAAATATGGAGACCTTCACACTCTGTGCCTCTTTCCACCGTTGAGATTGCGGTGTCCTGGAAGCAGTGGTGTAGGAAAAGGTCCTGATGCCCGGGGCGGTCCTTGAATTTACCGCCCCTAATATTTCATCTTATTTTGTTTTTCAATTACTTCTACGATTGTTACTTTATAAACTAGGAGTTCTTACTTCAGGTGGCTTTTTTTGTATCTAAAAATACAATTTCTCCAAAAATATTGTATTTATTTAAAAAAAAAAAAAAAAGCCGCCCCTGCCGCACCCCCTTGCTACACCACTGTCTGATAGACCGTTGGATAAAAAGCAAAGTGACGGGGAATAATAAAAGTACAAAATTCAACTTATTGGTAATACACTCCATATTTTAGTGGATATTGTCGAATATGAAGACTTACGGTAAAGGGTCACTGCCTAGAGCAGTGTTCCCCAACCTTTTTATACCTGCAGACCGGTGAAAAAAGGAAAAAAAAATACCGCATTATTGACGTTTACTTTTCACTAGAAAGATTTCATACGAATCATAAATATTACTAATATTGGTGTTTTTAAAATTAGCATGCGTACCTATTTAATTTACACTTTTACCCACAATTGGTTGGGTATATAATTTATAGATATTGAAAAAAGGACATAATTGGATAAAGGATATTATTTGAAATGACGTTTTCTTGACACGTGTTTAAATTCATACCACACACGTATTTCACTTCCCATTATTTTTAAGTTCCTTGGTGTCGCATCATCCTACCAATTATTATTATTTAACAATAAGTCAAAATACAAGTAAATGAGCAGACGAAAAAAGATCCTATATCTATTATTTTTGCATGGCGAATTTCTTGAAATTTGGCATACTGTTTGCGTCCCGGCCGCGGACCACCGGTTGGGGAACAATGGCCTAGAGCAGGGTTTCTCAACGGTGGGCCATATTTTTGTTTTGGGGAGCCACAGCACAGTTTAGCGGGGCCACGGGTATTAATAAAACGATACAGGGAAGAGCATAATGGCGGACGTCGCGCAGCTATTTTTTGGCATTCTAAATTCGAAAATCTCGGAAGAGCTATAAAAAAATGTGGGTTTTTGAAATTATAATTTTCATGGGAAGACAAAACAATGGTATGGGGGGCACAGAACAATAAATACACTCAAAAGGGGCCACGCTTTAAAAAAGGTTGAGAAACACTGGCCTAGAGTATTCATATCAATATTGTTTATATTTTGTAATCAGGAAATCTAGTTAATTAGTATATGCCAATCAACAAATTTTTGGTACGACTTAAAATTTGAAATCTCGTAGAGTTTCTCTTACCTGTCATTTAAGTTTGTACACATACAGAGACGTAACCTTTATCAACTAGCATCTCGTCTAAGTAGATGATTTATGGTTAAAACAATGAGTTTTAATACGAATAAAAAAATATAATCAATGAGTTTAAAGTAGAGGTAAATATTATCGATTGGGGATGTAAAAAAAAATCTGAGATTATGATTCACAAATACTGTAAAATAGAAATGGAGCTGATGCTGATGAGTGATGAGTAATGTAGTCTTTTAACACGTAGTTTATGTAAGCAATTAAATGTAGGCATGTTCACTGTGACAGTGATAAATTCGTCAGGAAAATTATTACCAACCCCTTCTTATAATGTTGGTTGTTCTGCTAATGTAGCATGTCTGCCCTCACACTTTTAGAAAAGCGCTACAGAACCTTTCTTTTCTTACAGCCTGAAATGTAAAAGCAAAAACAACTTCCACGGTAAATATAAAGCTGTTGAATTATGAATATAAATTCCTTGCCAATTCTTTAGTGGCATGAAAAAAAAAGCATACAATTACTGAAATTTGCAGTGTAATTAGATGGTCCCAATTTATTATTTTACAGAAAAGTCATTTGAAGTCTGGATGTATAACATACCTATTGTTTGTTTTTTATAGGAAACGTGGTCTCTATACGTTTACTAAAAAAAAAACAGACATGTCATTTTGATTTTATTGCTGTTTGAAACGTGGTCAAACTATAGTTTTTTCTGACACTATTTGAGTTCAAAATATGAACACGTTAAAATGTCAATTTCATTCTTACGACACTATTTTACTAAGGTATGCGGTATTATTTACCCCCTAGAAGCACGATTGAACAATTGAATAATAGTAAGTTCTTGTAAAACTTACTTCTGTTGATGTTAATATTATCAGAGGTGGTTTTGAGGGACTCGCGCGAGCCTCTTTTAGAGCTAAATTTGACTTAGGTCGGTGCGCCCCTAGTTGAATTAAGAAAAAAATATATTTTCAGATGAAATAAGTGTCACTGTAATTTCTAACATAAATGTATTATCTACGGCGGCTTACGTACAACGTTTGAAAGAAGAAAAATAGTACCCATTTCTGCGTCAATTTTGGAACTCTTCTTTTTGCACTCTAAGGTAGTTAAGTAAACTTTTCAGTTAGGTATTAAGTAATATTAATGATTATTTTACGTTACATTTCGTATTGCATAATACATAATACAAGCATATCAATAAGCGGCGTAGCCACCTTGTAGCAGAGTAATGCAATACATGAAGGCCCAGCTAAAAGGGGGCCCAAATTCCTACACATACTGAATACAAAAAACAATAGCGAAGCATTGGGTGAAGTTCCCAAATTTCTAATTACACAACTGATATCAAGTAACATTGCATTGTTTTAATAATTATTGCGTATACGTGTATGTATACGAGTGATAAAAATACACCCCGCCCCCTCTGAGGATTAGCGTAAATAGCTCTTGGATTGAGCGTGGCTCTTGTTAAATGTATTCTCAACCCACCGCTGGATATGGTTCACATTGGGGACGGAGATGCATAAAACATACAGATATATTACAACTGGAAGTTTATTATCAGTGTTGGCTTCGATTGAGTGCACATTCTTACATAATGTTTAATTGTGCAAGTTAAATGGCGCTATAAATGGCGGAACACGTAATTGCAACTACAAGCGTAACTAATGTTTTATATTATCAAACAACTAAAATAAATGTTGTATAATGTTATAGGCTATTTTATTTAAAGAAAAAAGTTTGCTGTTTAGCGTTATGAATTTATTTTCTTTCAGATGAACTCAGATTTTTATTTGTTAAATTAATACACCAGGAGGATATTCAAAGCTGCGTCTAGAATCGAGGAAGGAAAACGGAAAACATTTATTATTAATTAACAAAGAGTTGAGAGCGTTATCGCTAAGGTTTCAAATAAACAGGAGGACGCTTATTGTAACTTTGGTACGAGAAACGCAACCACGAAAATTGATAGAAAATAATATGAGAACTAGAGAAACAAAGGTGGCAATTTTCATAATCTTAAAATTTTGTCAAATTAATCATTTTTTTAATATATACGTCATCTGAACAAAGGTAATTTGAATATTTTTACTATAAGTATTATCTTGCTATTTTAATATAATTTACATTTTTTTCTGAAAATCGCTTAATACTGAAATTTGCTAAACAGGACTATCTAAACTGCTGCTTTTGTTACAAACTCGATTTAGATTCTTTAAAAATGTACATTTAAGAGATTTATTTTGCAATCCCTACTACCAAATAGCTGAAGCTAGAATATTGACATTATATTAATTAAATTTGAATCGTTCAAATTATGTACATTCACATAATTTTTTTCACCAACGACCTGGGTCAGTTCAAGTTCATCCGTGCACTTGGACGCCTGAAGATGCCGTAAGGCGAAACCCGGGTCGTTAGTGACAAAATTTGTGTGAATATACATAATTTGAACGATTCAAATTTAATATTGAAATTCCACCAAGCACCTTCAGTCGAAATCTTAAATTATTTCATTAATTATTATATAATATATGGAAAGTAAAATAGATAAAATTATGTCTTGGGGTTGTGAAGCGCTGCGTTCGGATTAGGCAATGGTTAGGATTAGATACACCGTGTCTGGTACATCGTGGCTCTATCAGCTGGCCAATGTTATCGGATTTGCGAGCAAATAAGAGCAATTTTAGTTTTGCGATTCACAAAATGCTTGTACAATTTTAGTTTGCTTGTACAAGATAATGAATAAAAATCCAAAGAAACAATTTCCTGCTACCGAATTGAAGTTTGCTGTAACAGCGAAATACAAATTTGTCGGTCAAGAGCGTGGTGTAAAAATCGTCATTAAAATGAAATAATGCACTATACATGAATACAGGGTCGGCGTTACCATACAGGCGAAATAGGCAAACGCCTAGGGCGCAAAAAATTAGGGGGCGCATAAATGCAGTACGAAAACCATTTTTATATACTCTTATAATAACAAATGAAAGTACATTTTTATTAATTTTGATGTTTGTATTTGGTAGTTGTAATTATGATCATATTCTATATGATTCGAAGAAAAGAAATTGAGCGACTGAGTAACAAATAGTTCTCGTAGAAAAAGTTCTGTTGAGATACCTCCATTAGGATGCTATATGCTCCACATTGGAAGTGGACATGGATATATAAAAATATATTTCTAATGGTCCTGAATTGTCTGTTTTTCATTATTTCGAGAAAAAATATGCCGATTTATTAAAAAGGGACGCGCCAATAACCGTTGCCTAGGGCGCCAAATAACCTCGCGCCGGCACTGCATGAATAGGCTGAAGGGTGCTAGGAGGGGTTCATGTTACCCTCTTTGACCCCCAGGGGTCGTATAATTCGTACTCTATATATCACCCACAAAATATAGTCCATCATTCATCAATTCATTATAAAGATAAAATACGACAGTTGTAAATAGCATGGTTAACCTAAAAAAAGGTAGACAGCTTCATGCTACGTCACCATTGTTCACCGTTAGGGATAAGTTATTGTGACAGACATATATTTTATTTTATCTGTTTTAGTACAATTTAACGCATCACAATGTGTATGTGTGTAGATATATATGTATAGGTGTTTTCATTATACAGTATAATTTCACTCCATAAAGGATTAACAGTATATAATATAATTCTAATGATATTATAAAAAATGCGTTTTCCGTGAGCACTGAGGCGTGAACACGTTCCTAGTGTTGTATTCATCGGCGTAACTGATTGCGTTTCGAGAATAAACACAAAGTTTTCTTTTTTTAAGTACATTTACAACTTAACGTGATTATGGAAGGAACCCTTCTTTTAGACTATTTCATATAGCACGAGCGATATCTATCAATAATAAGGATCTTTATAGAACTATTCAACCCCGTACAACACGATTAATTCTATATAAATTTTAGGAATTCTTTTATATGCAACATCGTCTTTTACGACGTGATCAATAAAAATCTATTTTATGTGCCTATGAATTGATTGACGTGTGATATGTTGAGATGTTACAAAATTGTAATGAAAAATAAAATTGTACTCTTTTTATATTTTTTGTCACGAGAATGGCAAAAGGCGAAATCCAGGTCAGTTTGCGACAAAACTTGTGAAAATGTACAAAATACGAACGACTTAAAGTTCCATTTAACACCCACAATAAATAAAATAAACATATTTTTTAATACGAGTTTCCTAAAACACAGTTTCGTACAACACGCTTATCAAAATCGTGCTATTGGAATGAAAGCTGTGTTATTATTCTATTCAGTTTAACGATTTGAATAGGCTTGAGTTATGTGTTATAGCGATCGTTTTTGTTAACTCTATAACGCCAGTTAAAATTTGCGACGAAAGCTATTCGGGTAATGTGAAAGCCGTGTTAGGTCTAGCAAAATGTCTATTCCATTTGAAATCTAGTCAGCCGTTTGGGTCCTCTTTTCACCTAGTGCTAACTAACAGACACACGTAAAAACTCTCATGTGGAATAATAAAGTTAATATGAAAATAATGATAGGTGTACTGTATAGTGTGCGTGCGTGGCTCTGGTTTTAATGACCATAAACATTATTTGCAGTGATAAAGAGCTTGCTTGATATTATTGAGTTTTCGATAAAATTTTATAAGGTCATGGGGGTCGTTAAGTAGTGTATGTTCTTATCCATCAAATGTGTAACTCGAATTCCGCCTACATACAACTAGGGATCACAATACCAGTACTACCGTATTCAGTGCTTCTTTTTTTACAAAAAAACTGCCGGAGCTCACTTCTTGTCAAGCTTTTTTAAATGCATATGGATTCCAAATGAAGGTATTACAACGTAAGTTTTTTTCCGAGAACAACTTGTTACTCAGTTGCTAATCTCTCTTTTTTAAAATCAATATACCCAGCATTAGTCTCCTGGTTCAGAGTAAGTCTATGAACCTGGTATTGTTTTGAAGTATGGCATTAATTGTGTGTTATGGTACATTACATTAAAAAATAGCCTAAGGTAAAGACAAACAACCGATGGTTTCCAAGAAAAATAAAATTTTGCGAATATGTTACATATTGATAACATTGATAATGCCAAGGAAAGGGTGCCGAAACACCGTTTCATCACGTTACATAAGAAAAAAGCTGTGTATATATTGATAGAGAATCGTTTATGATAATGATTTCTTCATTGACAGTATTTCATATTAAATATCGAAATATTGATGTTGTTTTACTCGCCCGCTATTGTGACCCAAATTGACTGAATTTTTTCTACCTGTATTGATGTTTTCAATACCGGAATTTAATATGAAATACTGAATTACCGGTATTGATATTTAGGTTCGGTATTGTAATCCCTGCGTACAACTTGCATCCAAATTTATCTTCAAAATTTAAAAAAAGCTTGTGAAATATCTAACACAGTTTGGGCGGTAAATTATAACACGATATAGTGAACCCTCCTATAGAGAAGTTTCCTATAACATTAGCGGCACTCTCTCTATAGCGTAGTTTTTTTTTACAAAACGCAGTTTTTTAAAAGTTAAATTAGAATTTTCATGAATATAATATTAAATTATAAACGCGCATTAAAAAAAATGTCGGTAAATATTTGTCCCTATTTATTATTCTATGAAATGTATATAAATGATTGATTTACAAAATATAATTGAAATAACAAAACCTAAAATTTTGTATGGATGCCTAGTTCCCTATAACGTAGTATTCCTATAGCTTGGTCCCAATATCTGCCTTATATGGGGGTCGACGATTGTAAAACTACATATTTTAATGCTATGGAAATAAAATCGCTCAAAATTTGTTAATACATATAATATACACTTAATAAAAAACGTCTTAGATCGATTTAAGTTTTAGTTTTATAGAGGAAGAATAATTTCATTAAGGTTATAAGCTTTTGTAAAAGAATTGCTGTGGGATCAACGTAAGCTCATCTTAGAAACTTTTAAAGAGTTTTCAACTTCCCACGAGGAAAGGGATTATTTTGATTTCTCTCGAGACTCGATACTGTCATATGCTGCGGCAAAACTATAATTTATCGGCAGCTTTGTAAAATATTTTCACTAAAAATTATTGTTAATATTTTTGAATTCGTATTTTATTTTGCGATTATTATTTGGAAAAAACAATATTCTTATATACAAATAAATGTAAATGAATATATTCTCAACACCCCAACGAATAACGTACCCAGTCTAAAGTAGAACAAACATTTGGTCAGTGTACAGAGGAGCGAAAATCAATGGTCTTTTAGTTTGTTTACATTTTTTATCGATTAATATTATTCAAGCTTGTGGTTCGTTCTCCTGCAAAATAATCAAAAGTGAGTTAATGCTTCGTACGACGAAGATAACGAAGATGACTTAGAGCTTTTCTCTCAATGAAAAGTATTTTGATTTCCCAATAAATACATTCTTTTTTCTTAGTGAAATAAAAGATCTCGTACAGTGACATGGCAACATTTACCATAAAATCGTGTAGAATTTCGGGATTCGAGATTAATAAATTTTTGCTCAGCGATTATAAAATTCTGGGAATTCCTAAAATGAAAAAAATGTGAGACCTTTTTTTTAGCCCTCGCTCAATAATTTGTTGCACTATAAAGAGTAGTATTTTTTGTGATGGCAACGATTTTCAAAGTTTTCGAGCTATTGCTTGAAGCTCACTGCATAGATATTCAATAATATTAAAGAATACAATTTTATTTTACTCCTCCACTCTTATGGTTTGCGCCCCAGGCGGTTGCCTATTTCACCGGTATGGTGGCGACGGCCCTGAACACAAATATCACTTTATAAGTTCTTTAAGAGTCGAAATGGAGCAAATAATGCAAGGGAGGTATAAAACATATATAATAGTTCATCGCAAATATCTTAAACTGCTCTAAAATAAACGCTTTGTTTATAAATATTCAATTTCAAATGAAAATGTCACTGACTAAGTGAAACAGTTTCTGAACATGCTTCTGTCGTGATAATGGAAAACACATTCGAAATTGCAGCTCATTTGTCATAAATCCCATGAGATAAGCTCGAAGTGAAAATAGGTAATTCATGAAAAACGTATGTATCAAGATATCAAATGTAAAATTTTAATTGACGTTTACGGTGCTAGAACCTGAAATCGTCTGCTTCCTGGGGTAGGGCTCATATCACTGACAAATGTTTTAAAACGACTGAAATGTTCTACAATTTGGGATATAAACTATACATATTATAAAAAAAAGAGTTACGAAAAATGTTATGTTGTGTAAAATACCAAAGTACAATAATAAAAACACAATATTCTTTTGTACTATATTCCACTTTAATTAAAAAGGTCAGGACCGGCCTCGCTCATTGCGAGCATTGTCAACTGAATCATCAACTGAACATCAGTTGACAATGCTCGCAATGAGCGAAACCGCTCCTGACATTTTTAAATAATGTGGAATAAAGTACAAAAGAATATTGTGTTTTTATTAATATTACGCCTTTCTACCAAGTATTGACAGTGAACACCCTAAAAAGTACTAAAATACAATTTGTAGTCACCTAACGATGTTAATAAATAATATACACTTCTCCCGCTTGCCTATAATAATAGTATGTATTATAAAGAAGTACATAGGAGTCCATCCATATTCTTGGATACCTTTTTATCTAATATTTATACTGGATAAAAGGCTCTACAAGTATCACGTTAGGTCCCGACCTCCTGTAATCTTTTTTTATTATTTTCAATGTTAAGCAGATCATTCTTTTTCGTGAAATGTGCTCAACCCGTATAAGCATACAAAGAAACGTCGTTTTGCATTCATTTATTTTAATGGCGGCTTAAATAGGCAATATAAAGCGTCATTAAGGGTGACATTATTACTAATGTTCATCCGAATAACATTACCCGAACAAAAGAGAAAGGTATTCATAGCCCTGGATTCAGAGAAAAGGTGAGTTGGGGTAGGTGTCGCAAGTCACAACAGAGCAAGGAAATCGGATTTAGCTACCGTTCCGTTGCTATGCGGAAAATGTGCGTGATTCCATTCCCATGCTTGAAATGTTATTTAGGTATCGTAGGGTGCCCAACATTTTTATAAACAAGTATTTTTACAAGCTTTTTTACATGTCTTTCATATACTGCATAGGGTACGCAATAATATACTATAATTTAAGATTTCGACTGAAGGTGCTTGGTGGAATTTCAATATTAAATTTGAATCGTTCAAATTATGTACACTCCCACAGATTTTGTCACTAACGACCCGGGTTTCGCCTTTCGACATCTTCAGGCGTTCAAGTGCACGGATGAACTTGAACTGACGCTTAGTAAATTAATGTTTCGTGTTAAGGTGTCAGTTATCTCACGTATTTTCAATTCAAGATCGTTCAAAACTATATTGTGGACTTTTTTATGTTTTCTGGAACAACTGCCGAATTTGGGCGACCAGAGTGTTCAGAAATCAGTAAACCACTTCTTTACCATTTATCTCGATGGAGTCCAAATAACACTCGTCAAGCCATTTCTTTGCTTGAACGGTATTTTTTCTAATTAAAAAGCAATGCTTTATCAACGCACGAAATTATGATTTTTCCATTGTTTTGAAAATTACAAAAATAGCGTCACTAAAACCATTGTACTGTAACTTGTGAAAAATACCTTATTTTTTTATGAAATTTTCACAAGTGTTATTTAAAGGTTGGTACTTTCTAAAAATCATATGATTTTGTCAATAGTGACACGAACTATATTTCATCCTACCAACTTTTTGAGTGATGTTGGTTGACGCCTTTCCGCGAGATATTTTTACAATTTTTACCGGTCCGCGTATGTAAAAAAGTGGAAGAACACTGGGGTAGAGGATCCACTTCCGTTATCGAAATAATTCTTCCATGATTCTTTGTCATTTGCCAGTCGCGTTACTTGTTTTCAAGACATGACACTCTTCGTTCTTCCAGGACGGATGAGAAGAAGAGGTTAGCATTTTTGGGCTCTCCGGAGGCACCCGCAGCACATTTTCCAGCCACTATCAATATCTTGCCATGACAAACCCAACAAGGAGCTGTTTGGTGCGTTTACCAATCTCCGAGAATATTTGTCAGGTGATAAAATATAAAAACGAATGCACCATAGGTTCGACGACTCTTACTTTGTTAATGCTTGGAAATATCATCATACAATCATTAATAATAAATGTAAATGTGTTTATGTAAATCAAACCTGGTCACTTACAGCTAATGAAAATTTGAATCAATTGCAAACGAACATTTATTTAGGCTTAGTTATACCAAAAAACAATGTCTTTACTCTTCAGTATTAATTTTCACTGTAAAGAAAACGACAAAAGAAGATTCTTTCGCAATTTGTCAATTTATCAGAGAAAAAAATACACTACAATAAGAATATTTATATCAAATATTTTCATTTTTAAAATAATTCGCGATATGTCGAAGACGTATTTATACTTTCATTTACCACCACGTTATGATTTACTATCTCATCGTATCATTGCTCCGGGGGATATGTTTTCCGTGTCAACAAATTCAATGAAAGCGCGAATTAATGGAAAATCATTGTATGTGTATAAAATTTATACAAAAAACGTTGAACAGCCCACCAGGGAATCATGAAAATTAATCCGACATATTTTTTTTTTTGTATCTCGCACATAATATGGCGTAAGGGAATATCGAATTATTTGCCATTACTAATAATAAAGACTGACATTGACTAGCATACCGCATCGATCCCTGGAAATATGTGTTTATGTTGAACGAAATAAAGCAGAGCGATGTAAAAAAAAATAAGTGTGTCTTAAAACATTTATTTTACCATAGAATACAAAATTTAGGAAAATGTATTTAGTAGTTATCAGATGTTTTATTCTTAGTTTATTCAACATTACTATCATTATCTTTTTTCTTGATACAAAGTTACGAAAGATGTTGTCTTTTTTAAAGATACGTTGCATGTATTTTTTTATTGAGCCAAATGCTTCAGTCATATTCTTGACCGCCAATGGTCTTTAATTTCGTGTCATATTTACCACTTGCTAATGATGATGATATTGGAGGGAGTCTAGGAAAATTACAATACTCATTTCTTCTAATTGGTTAAATATGCTAGCGATCATTTATAGGCTATATATTGTTTATGCCAGTGATGCACAAACCGCGGCCCTATTTTAATTTTGTGGCGACCAATCAATCTTTTTCTCTACAAATTTTTTTCATGTAAAACATTTATTTAATAAATGTAAGCAAACTTTCTCTTAAATGAAGGAGAATAAATCGGTTCATAGAAACAGGCCCTCAAATATTATGTCAGATTAGAAGAAAATAGTCAAAAATTAAAAAAGACCAAGATCGCTTTTGAATTAAATATAAATAAAACAAATATTTCATAATGAAACGATTTTTAATGAGCATGTACTCATACTACTTTTTTGCATAACACGGCCAAAATAATGTAATGGAACCTATCAATCATCTATATATTAATACTCGATAATGTCCGTCCGTCTGAATGATTGTCCGCGATTTTCCCTCCCCCTCCTCCGCCCCAGCCCCGCTGTCACCATTTTTTTATTCATACCAAATACATACTTTTTTCGTTTGTATATGGTCGCGATTTCGCCTTTTCGATGACGTCAAGAAAGACGGTCCTCCTCCCCCCCCCAATCCTGCTCCGCTGTCGCCATTAATTATTTTTTTTATTCATACTAAAGACATATTTTCCAAATACACTGTTTATTATTTGACGAAACAAATCAAATAGCTGAAAAAATTTCATACAACAAAACGCCGCGACCGTGGATCGAACACAGAACTCTGGATTACCAGTCGAGCTCTCTATCAACTGAGCTAACGTCATAAATATCAAGGCGATAAAAATAGTGTATTTAAAATAAAAATTTGAAAATGGAACGATATTTGCGATTCCTACTGACTTCGATTGTTTGTATAAAAGATTCAAAAATGGAATATTGTCAAATAATGAATGACAAGGTAAATTTATGCTCAAATAGTAATATAAATAAAGTAAGCGAAATAGTTTGATAGATTGGGGTCAACGAGATTAAAATACGGCAAAGTGAGCCAAGTTAGGATGATGGGAAAAAGTGAACTGAACCCACCCTTTTTATTGCATAATTTCAATCATTTTTTCTCTAAAATACATTGTTTATGCTTTCGATGGATTCGTCGGTAACTTTTTGGAAGTTCATTTGAATATAAAATAAAAAATAACTTAGATTATTCCACGTATTGTGCTACAAACTGTGACACGTGTTTCGCCTCTTTCAGAGGCATCCTCAGACAGACTTACTTTTACTTACTGAAAGTAAGTCTGTCTGAGGATGTCCTGAGCGTTTTTTTTTTGGTTTATAACATTTTTTTTTTTTGAAAACTTTCTTTTTAAATCACATTACATCTTGATCGTATGAAAATAAATGCTATCAAAATAACAAAATCCGATTGACTAGCCAAGTAAGTTTTTCAAAAAATAAATATAAGACGCAATTATTTCAAGATTTGTTTTTAATCTAGATACATACGTGGTATAGTTAGTTGTTGGCGAAAGCATAGTTTCAGTATGATTAGTAAAATAACATCAGTAAAAATCATTATATATATTCTAAAAAACAAGTTCTATTTGGAGAATAAGTCAAAATTTTGATAATTTTGTTTTGATAAAATGTCCAATTAATTTATAATATTTTGCATGTGAAAATTGCATTTTTTATATAAATATAATTTAATTCTTTGCCCATTTATTTTCCGACTTTTTTCTCACATTCCATTGAAGTGAAAAAAAAGTTCAATAGATATTAAATTATTCTAAAAATTAGAATATTAGATTATTCTAAAAATTCCAAAATCTATATATTAATAGTCGATAAAATAATCACTTTTCACAAATCACAATTAACAATTCACAATTCACAAATGTGTGCGTACTGATGTCCTCGGGTCTTATTCTTTTTCTACGAAATATTTTTGTTAGCATACTTGAAAATTAGTTGAATAAAATATATATACTACGAAAAATGATTGTTAGCAACCTTGAACATTATTCCAAAAATTTAATAATTTACAATTTAAAAACTGCAGGGCTGTCGATATATGCGCCGAGATCGATTTATGCTACTATGAAAAATGATTGTTAGCAAACTTGAACATTATTCCAAAGATATAATAATTTACGAAATTTCTGCTACTTCGAAAAATAGTTGTTAGCAAACATAAACATTATTCCAAAAATTAGGTAATTTACGAGGTCTATTTCTGCTAATAGGAAAAATAATTGTTAGCAAACTTAACATTATTCCAAAAATTAAATAATTTACAATTTAAATACTACAGGGCAGGGCTGTCGATATACGCCCCGATATATTTATTTTATTTTAAGAATCTCTGGCTTATTCAATAAATAGGTTTGTAATTTTCTGACTACTTAAAAATGCAACAAAAATCCCCCCGTTGAGGTCAACGGGCTTACAGCTAGTTTATCTAAATTCATCATTTATCTAAATTATTTTATCTTTTTTACACGGTTTTTTTGTAAAGCTGTTTCACATGGAACGTACATATGCTCCGTGTAGAAAAGGACTGAGCGTAATTTTTTTTTTCTTTGCGGCCCGAACCCACGAAAATTTGTTTTATGCGGCCCACTAGAAGGTAAAGGTTGTGCATCAATGGTTTATGCGGTCAATAGACGCGGCGATAAACTGCTAGCGGTGAAAAAATAATAAACGATACATTTTCCAAACTCCATTCTATGGAACACAAACTTTGTTCAGCGGTGTATTTCTTTGAATATAGACATATTATATTCCTTGTGGACGTAAGTGAATTCAGATTACTACTTTGGTACTTACTATTGATAGTACTTCCTTTATACTATTTTGACATAGTTTACTTGGTTGACTTCATTGATACAACTTCGTTGATACAATTATCAATTCAATTTTGACTGTGTTTTATCATTTTTATCATAAGGCAAAAGCAATAAACCTATTAATTTTTATGGTTATCTGTTAGAATATCAATAAAATGTATTTAATTGCTATTTGGTCGATAACTGCCTTTTTACTTATGACGGCAGTATTTCCTGGTCACCCTATGGAGATATTCCACTGCCAAAAACGGTTTCCGCCGATAAACTGAAAAAGTTAAGTTATCTGAATTGCTTCAGTGCTGCCATGTGAAAGCTCCAAACTTTTAAGTAGCTTGTGTATATATATCCATACTTATTATATTGGTAAATAAAATACCTATCAAGTTTTAGCATTGTATACCTTGCTAGCATTTTGAGCGCAGCACCGCATTACCCGGAGAGTTTTTTTTATTGCCTATTTTGAGCGCCATTCGCTGACTGTTTTGCGCACTCTATAACGCGTGTTATACGACCAAATTTATACATTTATATCCATTGAACGATCGTTTTAGCAAACACCACATTCAGTGGCGAATTGAGATATTTATTTTTCAAAACTTAAAATAAAGCTCATATGCTATATGTTACATTGCAAAATCAAATTCGCTTATGTTGTTGAATCAATCTCAACCAAAGATCCCACGATACGTGTAAATCGACTGACATTTTTTCGTTAAAAATTGACAAATTGGAATTAAATTAAATTCAATATGATTTTATTATCACCATACATTTTTTACCATATTTCTTGACGTCATCGAAAAGGCGAAATCACGACCATACAAACAAACAAACGTACAAACGTACGAACGAACCTTATCGACTATTAATGTATAATAACATAATATAAAATAAGGTTTACAAAAAAAATGATTTTTCTCGGTCCGTCATTTATATTTTTTTTTGTTAAAAAATACATGCTCAGATAAAGTTACCCATTAATTGTTGATTAAGCCGCAGATGACTTAATTATACTGTACAGTTTTATTACGAAAAATAGAGTTAGAGAAATGTATAAAACTGGTAATCGCGCCATCTCGTGAAAATTATTCGCAAAAGTCTCGATATTATTCTTAAATTATCGAGCGTCGGTACCGGTTAGGGTATCCAATCCTGAGATCCCGAATCCCGTAATCCCGGAATTGGTATGGTCGCAATCCCGGGATTGAGATTTTTTCAGAAAATCCTGAAAATTTATAGGATTTTGGATTTGGTAGAGCAAAAAGAAATAAAACGAGTCATTGTATTTTGGGCAAATCGGTAAATTCCTGGGTTTTGAGATTTTCAAAATCTTGGAAGAGCTAAAAAAAAACGAGTCACGGTGAAATTGGAAATGAAATAATGAAAAATTCCGACACCAAAACATTTAAAATTTCAAAATATACACGATTTCATGTTGAGTGCACATTCCGTAATAACAGTACCGGTGTGTGTGTGTTTTTTTTTCCATTTTGAGTCTTGCTTTAAACATTGATTAAAAATATGGAATATACCATAAATCAATAAAAAAAAGTCCTAATCATTTTATTCTTAGCCTGTGTGCTAAATATACGTCGAAAGTCATAACCAGTCCTTACTTAATACTTGTACTCGATTTATTCACTTAAGAACACACTTATTCCAGTCGGAACGACTATGGTTTTGACAAATATGGATAATTTATTGTATAATTTTACTGATTATGAAATACTAAAATAATTAGAATTCAAAGTTAATCTTACGTTGTCCCTACAATAAATTCGACTCTGCTTAAGCCTAAATATCTGTCTTCTTCAAAGGTCGTCAATCAAATCGAGAGATATTTTTGGAGGCGACTCGGGAGTGAAAAAAGCTTCATATTTCTCGAAGTTCCATGGAATAAGGCATTTTTTATTATATTTATAAATTCTTTTTTAGAAATGCGCTGAATTTTTAAAATTGTCGTGTTTGTCATCGTTAGTATCTGTCAGTCAACGAAAAGTGAAAACGTCACATAAGTTCTCTAAGGAATTTCGTTCTATTTGGATGGCCATGAAGAATTAAGATGAGGACATTGAAAATTATTTTTACATCATCACCAGCCTCTATTGATCCATTTTAGCCAAGCCTTTCTTCAATATCGTCGTCACTCACGAATAGGGACGTCATTTTACTTTTTACGGAGGAGGGCAAAGGTTGGGCAGCCTGATATTTTATATAATTAATTACGTCTACACGAGCAAGAGTGTGCATGAGTACCTACTATATATATAAATGGATTGAAAGAAAGTTTTGATGGATTTATTCATTAGTTATTGGTATAGTGATTTCGATGGATTCGGCAATAACTTTGCGTTAATTTATTTTTATACACAATTTAATTTGATAACTTTGATAGTGCATTGAGTGTGATTACGTGTGTCATAATTTGTAACACAATTAGTGGAATAACAAAGTACTTTCCAATTAATTTTGTATATTAGTGTAGTGCAGGAATGGCGAACAAGAGACCCGCGGGTCACGCAGTGACCCGCTTGAAAAATTATTTAACCCGCTTGAACTTTTAGAAATGATAGTTTTAATTTAAAGCCTTAATTATTCAATCTATGTGACCCGCGACATGATTTTTTTATATTTCTTAAATCAAATTTGACCCAATTGCTTAAAAGGTTCGCCATCCCTGGTGTAGTGTTTCATCGATTGCTACAAATTCAAGATGGACAAATGCAACTATTTTTTCTTTTGTTTTAAAGCTAATTGGGTAGTATTAGTTTTAAAGAAGAATAAACTCTTATACACATCATTTACAGACATTTTTTGATTTTAAAGCATACGCAATCACTTAAGGTGAAAACATACTGCCGACACCCGACGCCACGTAATCGTGTTGGATTAGATCATAGCTACATATTTGCCATTGTATTGCATGGGACAGGAACGCATTGCCAACATCCAACGCGACGCGACGGCAGTGCGTTCCTGTTCCATACAATACAATGGCAAGTATGTAGCTATGATCTCATGCAACACGCTTACGTGGCATCGGGTGTCGGCAGTATGTTTCCAGGATTGCCTAAGACAGGGGTTGGGAACCTTTTCATTTCAAAAGGTTACATTTATTTATCTGATTCAACATAAGGCCGCAGTAAAAAAAACGTTGACACCGTCCTTTCCTTTTTTAGACTGTCGAACATATAATGGGTTGATAACGCTCTTTTTACAAACGCTTACGTATAATATTTTGATCAAAGTGGATATTTTGATCAAGTCAAAAGGCCGCTTTAGAGTAACTAAAAAGCCTCAGGTTTCCCGCCACTAGCCTAAGATGTCGAAACAACGATTTCAGGCAAATACTATTTTTTTGTTCTATAGTAGTGGATTTTGTTGAAGTTTACTCAATCAACTTCTTTGTCACTTTCTATTTTTTTTTCTTCTTTACTCTTTTGTTACAATATTATGTTGATATTATTTTTTACATTTTAAAAGCAATAAATTTAAATAAATATAATTTTTATAATAATTATAAATTTATACAAATAACGTTGCCGGTAACGGCCTTAAAAAGTGACATAAAATATTTAAACCAGAGAGAATAAACAAGCTGTTGTTATGATATCTATTAGAAATGTCAAACATAAATTTTAAACTCTTTGGTCGCTTATTTTTGTTATTATGAAAATTAACATAGCAACAAACAGTTAGTTACAACTACTTTTAGATATGGATAAGTATATTGTTCTATCGTTTATTGGGGAGGGTTCATTTGGGAAAGTTTTTAAAGTTAAAAATAAGGAAACAGATGGCATTTTTGCCCTCAAAGTTATCAGGAAGGTACGTTATTTACTGTCATTAATTCTTACGATTATTCAAATATTGAGTTTTTAAACAAAACATTTGTCACTCTACTGAGAAAATAAATAAGATGATTGAAATATTCTACAGAAAGGTCGCTCGTCAAAAGATCTGAAGAATCTTCGACAAGAATGTGACATTCAGCAGCATTTGAGGCACCCAAATATCATACGGATGATTGAAAGCTTTGATACAGACTCAGATCTTTTTGTGGTGACAGAATTTGCAGAGAAAGAACTTCACGGAGTTCTAGGAAAAGAAGGATGTCTCCAAGAAATTGATGCACAAGTACTTACATGGGATTTGGTGTCAGCTTTATATTATCTACATTCTCATCGAGTACTGCATCGGTAAATCTAACCTATTCAAACTAAGATTACTCTCTTGAAAAAAATCTAGGTAAAGTTATCATATCGACTGTGGAAAGGAAAAAGGACGTAGCCCACACATATAAAATTTTACAGGAGGCGCAAAAAACGTATTTTGATGATTTTGGGCCATATGCAAGTTATGAATTATACACAACCTTGAAGTGCACGGAGACTAAACTGGTGTTTAATTGGCACAATCTAATATTAATCAAAGAAATTGCCTAGGAAAAACCTTTATTTCAGTCTTTTTTCTTGGTTTTAATTTTTTACAAGGTCATTTTTTTCAAACATAAAAGCTAAATTTAGATACTTATTTGGCATTTTCAGCTTACATACTTTTGATAGAATGTGTATTAAGTTATATAGATTGTGATTATCGAAAAAAAGCTGTTTTAAAAAAACTGTGGGTTAATAAAATTGCGGCTATGTTCACTGCGATAGTCAAGGGATGGGCATACATGAGGTCAACGAGAGCCACATTCTGGACATTCGTATCTATATATATAAAACAAAGTGGGGTTATTTACACCACGTATATCTCGGGAATGGCTGCACGGATTTTTATGACCTTTGATTTATCTTTGATTTAAGCTCGCCAAGTGGCATGTTGTAAATATGAATGCCGTGGTATATATTTATGAATTATGTTTTTGTTACAGTGATCTAAAGCCTCAAAATGTGCTCATTGATGCGAGTGGAAAAGCTAAGCTGTGTGATTTTGGCTTGGCTAGAAATATGACAACAGGCACACATGTCTTGACTTCAATTAAGGGGACACCCCTCTATATGGCACCGGAGTTGATTGATGAGAAGCCTTATGATCATCAGGTACATGTTTTCTCAATGAATAGACTTAAAGCCCAATTTAATTGAATAACCTAGCAAGTGCAAACATATGCTATACAAAACCTATGCTCCCACAGAAAAGGAGATATTAATTAACATGACCTGTGTGTTGAATAGAGCTGCTGTGGATATGGTAGCCATGATCATATTGGTAGCATTATATTTACATGCGAAAAATTTACAGCATGGTTTTGATTGTATATATTTTTTTTTAGTTATGTAAAAAGACCTAGTACGGTCCGGTCGTTTCTAAACTGAACACAATATGTACCTGATATTGTGTCGAATGAATTAATATTGACGGTAAAATATTTTTTTACAGTAATACAGTGGAGCCATAATTGATCTTTCTAAGATCTCCTCAAAAAAAATTATGAATAAAGGATTGTTTAAAACTTTTCTTATTTGCTGGGACTATAAAAAATAACAATGTATACAAGAAAGATAGATCGAGGTTCCACTGTATAATGGTGTGTTTGAATTTGCAACAAACTTAACCGTTTCTTATGTTTTAGGATTCTGACAAATTATTATCGATTTTTCAGCTTTATAGTAATGTAAGAGATATGATCATTGCGGTGTATGTTTTGAAACCCTGTGCTGTCGTGAAAGGCATCGAATTCCAAATTTTATTATATATATGATATAATCCAATCATATTTCATTTAAAAAATCTTCGATTTGTAATATTGTTTGTGAGATAATTTAAGCAGTTGTGTGGCTACATTGTATGTAATATTATTGTTTTTAGGCTGATCTATGGTCTCTTGGTTGCATTGTATATGAAATGATGGCCGGTCAACCACCATTTTCCACTTCCTCAATTGTACAGCTAGTCCGGTTGATCAGACACCGTCCCGTACAATGGCCGAGCTATATTTCACCACAAGCTGTATCTTTTCTCCAGGTATATTATAATCTGAATTAGTCAATTTATGACATAGTCTTCTTGAAATAAAGAATAAATTTTATTTTATTATTCACTAGGGTTTATTGCACAAAGATCCCGCACTTCGATTGAGTTGGCCGGAAATCCTGGTACACCCATTTGTAGCTGGACATATTTTCATCGTCACAGAGCAATCTCCGATGGATTCACCGTTTACTTTGCCACTTTCACAGAGTCAATTAGCGGCAAAACAAATACAGAAGGATAGGCTTAACAGTGTGCAGAGGTAGGCTATGAACAAATATTTGCATTTGCTAATGCTTATATTGAAAAAATATTTTTATCCCATCATCTTCTTCCAGATTGATGCCACAAGCTGTGAGAATTTTGGAAAGGCGGGAAAAATTATTGGCTGCCAATGCTAAATCGCCAAGAATGGTTGAAGGTGTAGCAGTTTCCGATGATGACAGTATACGAGCCGTCAGCGCCATCAGCGTGAGAGATAGTCTTCGTACAGATGATGAAGAGATGCAACCTCTTTCAACGGCGCATGCAAACTTACTCGCCCACGAATATGCGGTTTTAAATCAGGACAATTTGATTATTAGTAATTTAGATACCAACATGGCGCAGTTGGCGATTCATCCTAGAATGCCTGTCTTAAATGAAAATAAAGAATTAATCTTAGAAGAAAATACTCAATCAATTATCGAAAATAAATTAAAAGTTGAAATAACAGATAACATAAACGATAAAACAGTTGTGCCTAGTGATAATGTTGATCTGAATCAAAAAAAACTTAGCCAGAACTTAGATAACTTCTCTATAAGATTGAAAAGTAATTCGCAGCCCTCAAAAGATGAGCAAAATGCTACGCACAGTGTCGGATATGAATGTTCAGAAGAAGCTGTCATCATAAAAAAAGAGACGGCACTGAGCAAAAGTGTCCCTCCTTCTTATAAACAGAAACTTATTCAGTTTTCCAGAGATAAGTTTGGCTTTGGTAGTGGTAATCGTTTAACGAGAAGCTTGAAGAAAAGTCTGCACTTAACAAAAATATCAGATAAAGTAAAAAGCGATAAAGGTCGGAGGATGAGTGAGCCTGCAGAGTTGAATTCGTCACAGATCAATTTTATCGAAAGTAAAGTGAAAGATTCAGAAGATGAGAAAGGAGAAGAAGAGGTGCCGGAAATATCGGAAAATCTCAAACTGTCCGATATCAATAATACTGAAGGACAAAATTTTATCGGTAAGAAAGTCCAATCTCTGATTAAAGCAGTATTTTAGACTGGCTAAATTTCATTATATTCAACAAAATTTTACTGAAAAATTTATTGAAAATACATTACATTTGCTATGTTGTTATATTTTTTTTTCAATATTAATGAAATTTGTCTTATTTGCAAATCTCTCGTATTAAAATCAGTACATCCAATGGATTCTATAGCCATAATATCTCAGATTTTGATAAAATTAAGTGATTACATAAAGCAAACATACAAAATAAGTTTTAAGTTAAAGCATGAATCAGATAGTTTAAATGTTTATACTATTTAAATATTATGTACATAGCTTGTAATAATCACAATTATTTCTTTTCGTAACAGATGACGACAGCGCTCCGATTGAAAAAGATGAGTGGTTAGCATTCATGAGGTCCAATATGAACGAGGTGATGGAAGGTGACGTTGAATCACTTACTCAGCAAAATATTGTGAGTTTTATTTTCTTGTATGGAGCTTTTGATTCATGCACCGTATCTCATACACTATTTCTCCGATAAAATCATGAACTATTATCGATTCCCTCTTTGTCTATTTATGGTACCAGTAACAAAACAACTCGATGTTAAAATATGTTATATGCAAGGTTTTTTTAATTGTATTTACAAATCATAAAATTGTATGTCAATGGCCTATTTTCGACTTATGGGGTCATTTTCTGATTGATTAAGCTATATGATATTCAATTGATTGCCCATCTTTTCGGAGATACACAACGGAGATACTCAAAATTTTAAGAAAAGTAGAAAGTTCAATTAGGGAACTAAATCGATTTGAATAAATTATTATTGAATATATTTTTATTTAGGTGAGCATGGTCGTTGGAGTTGCACGACATTCCGGTGCCGGTGCTGAAGTACGAGGATCTCTTGCTGCTCTTCTATCTTTGCCTCTTGTTGCTCCCCATGTACCGAGACAGACTATTAGTGCAATTTTGAGGGTAAGCTTAAATATTTTTTTACCAGTTTGTAACATGGCATCTACGCTTGAACCATGTTTCCAGGTTGTAAAAATAAAACCTTTCTGATAGAAAGAGGTTGAGTGATAAAATTACCACCAGATTTTGCAAAATAACTTCGGCTTAGATGGCCTATTAGGTGTCCATATGCTACATATCGATGACAGACAAAAACATTTGAAAAAGCTTATATTTTTTTCATAAAACCACTGATTACTAGTAACAAAACATGTATTAAAAAAATGGCTTATTAATCACAGTGATTGGTGAAATTACCACTATTTGTATCAGGGATCATGCAAATGAAAAAAGGCAGTCATTCTATTTTTTAAATAGTTAAATAATATCAGAAGTGTAATGTTATGTTGAATCGGTGTTACTTGCAATAAAACAACCACATCTCCGATTAACAGTGTGTTTTCGTGTTTCAGGTCTATCTAGAAGTGAAGTTGGTTCCTAATCTGGTTTATGCTTCACGTCTCTTAGTAAGGCAAAGTGCTGCAGAGAACAATAATTCTTCAAATTGGTAAAGCGTTTTTGGACATTCTTTATAATTAAAAGTATAATGTATAACTTGCTTACGCATACTTTGCGTAGTATGCATACAATAAAATATGGGCCGAGGATAAAAACAATTTGTTGATTAATCTCTGTAACTTCAAAACTATGATCGTGGAAAAGTAGTCTCGATTGCAAATATGTTATTATTAAACTTACCGCACTAAATTCTTATACATGTAGTTTTTTTTAACATGCTGCTATCCCCGAACATGGTATGGCCATAGTGTTTCATATAATTATTTAAAATAAATGCACCGTTAGGAATCCACAAAAACAACACCAGCGCACCACACTAGGTCATTTCTACTTTAAAAATTGTGAGGTTATGTTGTTAAGGCTTCGTTAGTGTGTATTAGTGTATAAAGATACAATAAGATATCAGAAAATCAGCACGGCATCAATCTTAGTATATTTTAATGAGCAGTGAAGATGTTAACTGTCAAATTGTAGAATTAAATTCTCATTGAAACATATCGTCTTCACATTTCATTTTGGTGCCATTAAATGTTCAACGATTTCTTTAAAATTATATGAAAATAAATTGAAATAGGGACTTTGATATTATTCTAGATTTTATTAAAGTAATTAACGCAGTACAAGTCCTGCCTTCTGTGCTAATTTAATATAGAATGTAGTACTATTTATCCTACTTTTAGCGGTAAACCAAAATAAAACTATATGTCCCGCTGAAAGTGTGCAAACAAAAAGTAACAGTGTGAAAAAGTGATATTTTTCTTTTTATAATAATTTTGCAGTCCAGTCCGTGGTCTGACAACTGAAGAAATGGTGGCTCTGTGTCGGTTGCTTGAATTGACTGTCCAGCTTTGTCTCCGGGGAGCTCCGTTTGTCCAGCAGGTGTGCGATGCAGTCGCTGTTCTCAATACGGCACCACTTCTTGCTCAGTTTCTTTCACTTTGTAAGTACCAAAATATATATGAAATTATTGGTATAATGAATTACACTTTTTACATAATTGAGGGAGGGTTATCTACGGCATTTGAACCAGAGTAGATCAATTATAAATCAATTCAGTTTGCTGCATGAAAATATTTTTTTTTTTGGATTTGGTGACTGGGAAATCTGAAAATTCCTGGGTTTTTAGAAATTATAAATTCTGGGAAGACCTGCGAAAAAGGCTCGCGTCTTCTCATTTTGGGATATCTGTAAATCCCTGGGTATTTGAAATTGACTAATGACAAAATGTTTTTCAAAAAACAGGTATAGGGGCCACGGAAAAAGGTTGAGAAATTTTAATATATATGATGTTTTACATTCCAAAATATTTTCATTCAATTAGAAATTCCTTTTGAGTATAATTAGGTTTCAGACTTTGTCCATATCTATGTAAAGTATCTCTTACTTATTTGCTCACAATATTGTATTAATAAGTTTAGTAGTATTAGTAAAATTAAATCACCATCTTCATATTAACCCTTTTAATGCCGGAGGGCCGAAAAATCGGCCCTCCCTACCTATGCGAAAAATGCGCCAAGATACCAAATTTATAGATGTTAAATTTTTATTTGTATTATATGAGTTATTCAACAGATGCGTAAAATGTGCCCCGCCAATTTTTCAGCCCGGCATATCAATCTTTCCCATCGGCCCATATCAATCTTTTCACAATGTAACGTGACATTATAGATAAACTCACTTTTTTCACTTGCTTGCAAATATGCGAAAAAATTTGCTGCTTTGTAAAATAATAAAATATATCGATTTTTTTTTCATTCAACGACTACTAATAGATTTTACTACATAATGGCATAAAAAGTGTTTGTCAAAATTAATTTGTTTTAAATTGTTTTTTTTAAGGGGAACTTATTTTTATATGTTTTAAATTTTCTTTTACCAACGTCAATATTTTTTATTGTTGTATCATGTTTGTAAAATGCAGATAATATCTCCGAATATTGTTTCCATAGATCATAGAAAACACAAGTATTTTTTTTAAGTTGCTAAAAAAAGTTTTTCAATACTTTTTTTGAAAATTGTAAAAGATGATTTTTTCTATAAAAAATGCAATTTTAGCATATGCATAGCAAAATCGTCCGGCATTAAAAGGGTTAATAGCCTAAAAATTATTTTTTTCGACCAATGCTTACGGCTTATTTTGAACCGCTCATTTTTGATCCATCCAATAGGAAATTATCTTCAATATTCGAAATTCAAACATCCTGGCTTAGAACTGAAAGATTGTAATAATATTGAGAAAACTTTATAAGTTTGCATCGCTTACGAAGTTTTTTATATAATCAAAGATACTGATTCGATTTTTTGAAGCTATAATTATAGGGTTGTTGAAATGAATCGTTGGACCGTGTGAGTCGATGGGAAACGAAGATTCTTTGGAACTGATTTGACAGATTTTGATCAGTGTCATTGATTCGATTGTATCCATGGTAGGATGGTAGCCATGCCCCCCCCACCCCCTAAGGAGAAATTATTTTCCACATTCTAATTTATTGAAACTTAATTGTGAAATGAGCTTTTTAATTGTTTAGTTTACTATGTTTTATAGAATACATACTTAATTATGTATTGACTATTTTTATACACATAGATATATTATTATAAAATCATATATTTTTAATGTATTATGTTTATTTTCAAATTGAATGGCCTCCTGCTGGGACAATTTCTGGATCCGCCACTGTCTAGAATAATTTATAAATTTATCACTGGCCTAGACTTTAAATCAATCATACCTTTCTCATGACCATTGGCATCTTACTAATAGTATTTTTAATGATTTCAGATGATAAGCGCCTCCGCATTGTCCTGAACACAGTGACTCTTCTTACGGTAATCCTTCAAGACTTTCCTGAAAACGCAGAACTAGTTGAATCCGTCCTATTTGAAAGTGAATGTGTAGATTTGTGTGTTCTATTAGTTCACCAAAGTGACACTCTCAGGATCAGAACTTGCGTCCTTATTGGGCTTCTAGGGAGGTATTGCTGTAGTGCCTTATGTGGAGCACTCGGTACAGTTTGGGGCGTGAGACAAAAGGATGCTCTGGAGTCATTGCAGACTCATTCCAATCAAAATCTTAGCCGAGCAGCGAAATGCGCAGTTAGAGATCTTTCAAAGTTGCCATTCTATAACCAAACAAGTGGTAGAAAATGACGCCAGGTAGTAATTAAAATGAGACCTATTTATAATGTAAGAAAGGAATCTCGATTTTTTTGAAAATTAATTAATAGAAGCAATTAAAAATCAAAATTATATAAATAAGCATTTTCTGGTTATTATTCAGTTGCTCAGCTTCTTTTTCTTCAGGAGAGAGTAAGGATACATAGGGTTAAGACATGACCGGATGCTTGGTAATCATTGCTATGACTCTGATGGGAAGAAGACATCACACACATACATGTCTTTGAACAAACATCCATTAATCCAAGGGTGTCAAACCTTTTTTCCCCTGGGATCGTCTTTTCAATCTCAAGTTTTCTCGCGATCGACTTCTATCGTAATTCTTATAAGAAATTTTATTTAGTAGGGTTTTTTTCCCCTCTTCAAACATAGAAATGTTTATTTTAAATGTGAAATACATATCATTAGATAGGTATGTGCTTACAAAATAATTGAATTTTAGTATTTTTGTATCAGAAACTCACTTTGAAAAAAGTGAGGTTGAGCGACTGAGTAACAAACAGTTCTCGTAGAAAAAAACTTCTATTAAGACACCTCCATTAGGAGACCATATGCTCCACATTGGGAGTGGACATGGACTTAAAAAAAATAATTTTTGTATATTTTATATTTAAATTATATATTTTTTTGAAAGTCACGGAAGCTTTCGGGATCAAACAAATTTTGCTTTGGAATCGACCGGTCGATTGCGATCTACCGGTTGGACACCCATGCATTAATCAATTCATTGCACTGCAACCCGAAAACATGGCAGATTGCTTAAAACCAGTGCTTGTTAATCATTGGATTACAAACCTCTCCTCGTGATTCTCTTGGATGTAGAACGCACTTCCAAAGGAAAAGAAATCTTCAATATCCAAAAATTGGTTATATACAACATAAAGGTGGAATCCCTCCGCCGTAAAACCACATGTGGGCAATGCCATAATTGCCAAGCCTCCGGACATTCCAGCACTGGCTGCCATGCCCTGCCTCGATGCATTCGATGCGGCAGCAACCATCAATCATGTACCTACACCGACCGACGCGAGGACGGCCCAGCCACATACCCCTATCCTGCCAATTGCAGTGGTTGTCCCAAACATCCATAGGCAAACAGACTACACCGAATCGTTCGTGACTGGCCACTTCCACCATGAGGTCCACCTCCTCCACCTACCGCAGCCATCCCACACCTTAGACCACGGACCCACCAAACCGCCCCCCTACCGCATACATCACTGCTGAGACCTCTAACGAGGTCATATGCCAAACAGGCGGGTATCCCCCCGCCCCTACGCACTGTGCAGCCCCAGGTCCAGTCCAATCAGGCTATGCTGGCACAATGCACGGCAGCTTTATCTGCCCATCAATAATTCCTCATGGCTTACACCAAGAGAAAGCCCCAATTACTACAGTTAGCGTACTGGAATGCAAATACATCGCTATACAGAGATAAACTGGAAGTCTTAAACTTCCTCAACACTCACGACATTGATCTTCTAATGGTCAATGAAACTGGTCTTAAACTCTACACTACCACATTTAACTTATCTAACTACGACACCCATCGCACTGACAAAATACACAAGAAACGCGGCGGCACCGCAATTTTCATCAAATCCACATTAGACCACTGTGCGCTCCCTATCGCTCCGGACCAATCAATAATAAAGTTCACTTCAGTTTTAGTCAGCACCCTCAACAAATGGCACAATTAGATTAATTTCCATATATTGCAATTCCGGCATACTCAACAATGCAATACTAGATGCGCTCATAGACAATAACTTTCCTTCGACTGTTATCGCCAGCGATTTCAACTCCAAATGCTCTGCATGGCACAGCACCATCAAAAGACGTTGGCTGTGCAACTTTGAAAAGAAATTTAAAAAAATGTGCGCCACATAAGGTATTTAGACCTACTAAACGGAACGGTAAATTTTTAATAATGACCATTATTAACAACACTATATGAAGTCAATTAATTTATTCTGGTAGTGGTATGTATAGCTGGTGTAATTTTTGTGCGCTCTGTTGTAATGTATGTACAAGCGTTCGGCAAGTCGTGTGCGCGCGGAACACTTCCCCAGACCCAATCCAACCACCGATTGAACCCGCAACCATGGACGAAATCAAGAACCTCATCAAACGCCTGGTCAATAAAAAAGGTCCAGGCCATGATTCTATAGCACCTAAAGCACTCAAATAGCTTCTAGATAACGGTGTTGAGCTGGTCAAAAAGATAATAAATGCTTGTCTATCCATACGTTACTTTCCAATAACCTGGAAAACCGCCGTCAAAAATATGGAAACATTGATTACTACCAGAAAATTTCAGGCCTATCAATTTATTACCCACTATGGGAAAAAATTTAGAATGCGTTATAAAACACAGACTCGATTCACTCATAGCCACTTGGAACATACTTCCTGAAGAACAACATGGCTTTAGAACCAAACACTCTAGCAATCACCAATTGCTCAGAGTTTCCGAATTCATACTCGGGGGCTTCAATAGCAGATGCGTCAAATCAGGTATTTTTCTTGATATCGCCAAAGCATTTCCACGCCCACACTTCCACGAACAAGAGATGAAAGGGATAAGGGGCGAACGAACACCCGACATCCCCACACCAGAAGTTACAAATGACTGACTGACATTGGATTACAGCAAAACAGATCAGTGCCAAATATACGGAAAGAAAATTTTTTTCAGATTTAGGCCGTGGTATGAAATTTTTTGGTAAGAACTGATTTAGAGCAGCTGCTTATAAATTTGGTGGCATAAAAAATGATGTATCATTTTCAGTTACATCAAAACAATATTATATTTTTGTGTAAGAGTTGTCCATATCTGCACAAATAAAATTTTATTCTATACCTATTGTTTTTAATTTATATACTCATCAAAGTTAACTCAAAAATATCAAAGTGTATAGTAATTTTGATGTAAGTAAAACAACAAATAGTAAATGGTATTCTTGAAAGTATAAATGAACAAATTCATTATTACTTTGAATTAATTTTCTAGGTGCTATTGTTTCCAATTTGGGCCTAAGATCATTTATGTGTTCATGTGTGATCATAAGGCTCTTATCATCAGGTCAGGGAATAAAACCGAGATTGAATTTGGTGTTCAATATTATATGGCTACCTATTGGTAGGGTTGGTAACCCCTTTGTTTTTGTCTGGAACATTTGTCTAGAACAGAGTAGAACAAGACGTTAATGTTATTGCTGCCCTGCCACAACGACTAACATATTGAATAGTTTTATATTTCGAAACATTAAGATTTTGATGACTAACCGGTCATCAAAGTGGAATGTTCCAAGTTTATTCAAATCAATTGAATTGACAATGTAACATTTTCATATGGCCCAAAAAATTGGTCAAGGTTTTAGTTGCAATGTTATCAACACAAAAATTTAGTCCCGCTTATAATAAATAGTTCACTAAAATTATTCTATCGTAGAGAAATGTTGCAATAGGAGTCAAGGATGCTCGGGCGTACATCTGTCAAGTGGGTCCATTTTTCAATTGATGTTTGCGTATTACCGATGAGTAAGTGAATGTTAAAAGACAATATTTCATGTTGTCTATTAATTCAATATGCAAGGTCGAGAATACACATAAGTGCTACGATTTACGTTATGAGTGTAGTAACCGTGAGATTTAATCAGATTGCACTCGATCTGGAGCTATCTTAAGTTCGCTGAACTGTCCTTAGAGTGGACTCTGCTTTAAAGTGTTGTTTGTTTGACAGCAATTACTAATTTATTTCAATGTAATATTTCTGCTGTCAATTGTTATGCACAAAATTGAAAGTGTTGCATTTTAATAAATATTTATTAAAAAAATACCATTAATTAAAAAGTACATTACAATTCATTTCACATGTAAATTAACCACTTTTATTATCGAAAAAATTCATAATTTCAAAAAAAATATATGAAAAAGCATCTCTCCGAGTATGTCCAAAACTGCCCAATTTGACACTATTGAATGTTAGTATTTCTGCTCTACTACTCATCCAATCTACACACTTGACAGTGTTTGGAATCATCTCCATAGCATTAATATAGATGCTAATATATTGAGCCTTCTTAGTCCTAAAGCACTAGTTTATCGGTGAGCCAAAACTGTGTTATTAGCAGTGGCGGCCGGTGACAAAAATATTAGGGGTTGCAAAAAAGATTCACTTATTTATCTAAGAAATCATCATTTGCTTCATAAATTATAACAACACCAACTCTCTAACGAACGCTTAGGTCTGAAAAATGACAATGCCATCTTACTATTATTGTCTTTACAGTTGCACGATCATTTAATCCGTCTTGAGTTATATTTATATTATTTATGGTTTATTTCCGGTATTGACTCAAATAATAACATTACCATTTTTAAAGCTAATAAGCAGCGCTCACTTTTGACTGAAGTAATTAGTATTGCACAATTTGTTTGTATTAGCTCAACGCTTTTGTCAAGTACTTCAAGTAGGTATCTATTTTCTTATTTGTAAAAAAAGTTGAAGTACGAATTAGTAAAAACGCTCAATTGGCGTCGTAAAGTTTATTTTTAAGTTTAAATTCGTTAATGAAACTGTATGCTGGAAGAATGCCATACCTAAATCTGTAGTAATTTGGGATTTTTTAACTGAAAAATATTTTATTCAATAGTTTCACATACTAAATTGGATATTAATTATATCATGATGATAATATATAGTGGAGATCATTATTGAACAATATACACTCAATATAAAATTTAAAATAACTTTGATTATTCCATGTATTGTGTAACTAACTGTGACACGTTTTTCGCCTCTTTCTTTAGGCATCTTCAATAAACTTCAATAAAACATAGGCGTTTAGGCATCTTCAATAAAACTCTTAACAAAAAAGAAATATTATTAAATAATATTCTTAATAGGACGGGCTGCTCGCCATTACTTACATTGTTTCCAATTAATAGAGTAATCACCAACCTATCTGATTGATTGCAGCTCATTAGCTTAATTGTTTGTAATGTTTAACGTCATTAGTAGTATGATTATATTTGTTTGCTTTGTTTTGATTCTATAACCCCCTCCTTGCTTCCCTTAAAAGGGAAAAATCCCAATCTGATTGATTGCAGCTCATTACTATCATTATTTGTTTGCTTTATTTCGATTCTATCACCCCCCTCCTTGCTTCCCTTAAAAGGAAAAAAAACCCAAACTCCATTTTGTAATTTCATAATTTAAAATTTTAGAATCAATCTTGCTTCATTACTTAAGCAAACTTTGCGATAGTAAGTCTGAAGATGCCTCTGAAAGAGGCGAAACACGTGTCACAGTTAGTTACACAATACGTGGAATAATCAAAGTTATTTTAAATTTTATATTAAAATGAACTTCCACAAAGTTACCGCCGAAACCATCGAAAGTATTAATATACACTCATCCCTCGATTTACGCGGTAGATACGCTCCGAGAGAAAACGCATATATCGAAACCACGTAAATCGAGACTTCAAGCTCATCCAAAAATGGAAGATAGGTTCTAGAAAATAAACATCCGCGTAAATCGAGACTTGAAGTTTATATAAAGTAGGGGGATAGGTTCCAGAAAACCGCGTAAAACGAGTACATTGTACATACACATATATCTGTATAAAAAAATATATGTATTAAGAAAGAGATTTATTAGCTCGACATAAATTTATAACATGTTTAAAATTAAAAGCATAATTATATAATTGTAATTTTATTATCCCGTTTCCTCACTGCTATATTCTAATTCAACCATTTTTTTCTTTTTGGTTGGCTCGAAAACACTACTATCATCGGATTCAAATCCAGCAGCATGCTCTTCTTCTCGTCTTATTAAATAGTCCGTAACTAATTTTTGTGTTGTGTTTTTTTTTAAGTCTTTGTAAATTTCACCGTATTGTGCGCACAGGCTTTTAAGGTCTTGCTGAAATTTAACAACACGTTCAATAACCGGATCAGTAGCCAAAACCTTATTTTCTAAGTTATTGGCCAATTGTAAAATTTCAAAAATGTCTTTAGACGTAAATTTATTTGGTTTATTAGTAATGTCATCATCACTATCATCGCAACTTTCAACATTTTCTTTTTTGTTGGTTGACACCATATAAATCAATGCTTCTTCATCTATTTCCTGATCAACAAACAATTCATCGATGTCACTGAATTCTAAATTCTCCAACCCTTGTCCCAACGCTTTTGTTATGATTAAAACGTTGTTAAATGTTTCATTTTTTTTTTTTTTTTTACCATGTCTGCTCCCAATGTGGAGCATATGGACTCCTAATGGAGTTTATCTCAACAGAAGTGTTTCTACGAGAACTGCTAGTTACTCAGTTGCTCAACCTCTCTTTTTCCAAAGAGAGTAGAAATAGAAGGAATAAGATGGTGGGTGGGTGGGAGAACTCAAGACATCACATACATCCATGCCTTTGAACAGAAATTAATAAATTGATTGAAAAATCAATTTATAAAACTGCCCATACTGGGATTCGAACCCGTGCCCTCCGTAGAGGTAGCCAACGACGTTGACCACTTGACCACACAGGCGGCATGTCTTCATCTCTTGCTGGAATTATATAATCAGGTTCAACTAATTCTGGCCAAACTGCTCTCCAACAAGCATTTAATGTTGACTTTTTGATATCTTTATTTGCTATCCTATATATTTCACACAATTTAAGATTGTGAAATTTTTCCAGGCTTCTAAAATCGTGAGTGATGCATTTCTATCTATTTGATTTAATATTTCTTCATATGATCGCTTTATGTAGTATGCCTTGAATGTTGAAATCACCCCTTGGTCTAACGGTTGGATTAGGGAAAATGTGATTTTTTCCTGACCGCGTAAAATAGGTACCGCGTAAATCGAGGGATGAGTGTACATATGAGAGGAAAGTATATTTAAAGTATATTTTAATTTTAAATACCTTAAAGCTAACACTGAAAATACTCAATTTCATTTTCTTTAATATTATAAACGATCATAACTATAATGTCATAAATAGTATTTATCAATCAAAAAGTTAAAATGGTAGGTATACATATATTATTGTAATAAACAACTAGGCCGGTGTGAAATGATTGATTTTTATTCGAATTCTGGGGAGGCACTGCCAAAGTAAATCTAAAAATTCCATTGAGAACATCCATCCGAACCTCTCTAAATGCGAACAAGTATAGAAACTGCATCACATTTATTGCTTAGGCCATCGGTTTCCAACCTTTATGTTACTGCGCCTCCCTTTGAAGAAAAAAATATCTTCGCACCTCCCCATCCTTTATATCATATACAGTGAAACCTCGATTCTACGTTTTCCAAGGGACCGTAATAAATCAACGAATAATGCGTGAAACCGTTAATGCGGTAAATCTTCAAATAATACCAAAAAATGTTTAATTTTCAAACAACTTGCAGATAACTTGAATATAACTTATGATAACTTAAATACATACTCAGTTGCCTATTTGTATTTTGTAGTTTGGACACCCTTCAAACTCGCGTTCTTTTCTAGGTTAACTTTTTTTGCTATATACATATGTCGACTCGTTTTTCTCCTAGATTTTTTTCAACGCCTTGAATTGTTTTCAGTTTCTCAGTTAGCGTTCTAGTTTTCTTCATTTAGACTTTTGAGTTAGAAAAATTCGCGCAACCAGATGCGATGTAAGACTATGAACGAATAAAGAAATATATGTAACGAAAACGGTCAATCGAGATAGTAATTGGGACAGAACGATAATATTTACATGATAGGTCGAGGAAATCGGTAGATCGGTGAATGATTAACGTGGAATTATTAAACATTGTTATTACGGGTTTGGTCGAGTAAAAAATAAACTATCCATACAATAAAATGAAGATAGCGAGAACAGAAGATCGGGGTTACAATGAAAAAAACGCGAAACAAGATGCGAGGCAAAAATATTTATGAGAAATATTCAACGAAAACGGTCAATCGAGATAATATTTGTGACGGGACCAAAATATTTAAACGATAGATCGAGGAAAACGGTAAGTCGGGGAACGATTAATGCGGGATTATTTTACATTGTTCTTATGGGTGTTTGGCCAGGACTATGAAAAATAAACGATCCATGCGGGAAAACGAACAATGCGAGAACGTTAGATTGAGGTTCCACTGTAGTAATAAAGACACGTTTTAAAGAGTAAATAAATATTTTGGACTGTTCGCGCCTCCCTTTGCAATAGCCCACGCCTCCCCAGAGAGGCGCGCCTCCCAGGATGGAAATCGCTGGCTTAGGCCCTTGTAGATCAGTATCCGACATCCAGATAGTGGGTTTCCAAAGATGTGAGTCCAATAGTAAAAATGCATATGAAAAATCTTGACTGTATCACGCTGGCTGAGTCTTGGGATGAAC